>JAMFLL010000420.1:0-38649 GCA_027475725.1 Pythium rhizo-oryzae
CAAGGTGCCGTTCTTCTCGACGCCCGTGACGCTCGGCCCGAACGGCGTGGAGAAGGTCCACCACTTCGGCTCGCTCTCGGGCGTGGAGCAGAAGAACTTCGACGAGATGATCGTCGACCTCGAGAAGCAGATCAACAAGGGCATTGCGTTCGCCACCAAGTAAACCTCCCGCAGCCCTCTCGATCCGGTCGAGCGGCCAGCGCGTCGTCTACTCCTGTAGCAGATTCGTTGCCTCTCTGGAATATATCGCATCTCCATTATCTTCGCATTTCGGTCCCTGTGGCTCGCTACTGCTGATGTGGCGTGTGGGCTTGTGAGAGTCCGTGGTGACCACACTGCGCTCCCCTGGCGCCACGCCGTCTGCTGATGGTCCTCACCCCCCTGGCGTGTGGCAGTCGGAAGATCCTGAGTCATGTGGACACAAGACGACCTGGGTGCGTCGAGGTGTTATCAGAGCCATTCTTCGTAGGATTCCCGTGCGAGAAATGTTTTTCGAAGCGTCAGGCGCGGCACACTCCCGGAGTGCGTGGCGCATGCGTCCGTTGGACGTGCCAAGGAGGCAGGCAGTCGCCACCATGAAAGGAGCGCTAGCTGAGATTCAGTTCGTGAGTGTACTGAGACTGTTAGACAGGCCGGAACCCGGGTGGGTGTACTTGGTCTCACCAGTTTGGGCCAAACCCGTTTGTTTGGCTCTGAACCCGACCCGATCCATGCATATCAAGATGGACCATCATTCCCATCGACAAGCGTGTGCAACTTCGATGGACATCTCGGAATCAGATGCGTCGCGCCGCTGGCTCTTTTGCCACGACACGAGACTGGCACAACTGCCGTGGGCATTGAGCCGTGACTGATGGTCTTTGACTGTGGCACTGCAGTGTATCTCGCGCGCCACCCCTTTCAAGCAATCAAAGGCGGGAGGATCCAACCTTCCTGGCGACCTAGGCGAGTCGTAGTACAGTACTGTACGTAGCTCCTGCCATCCTGGAGCGGGACGCTCGTTGGATGTGTGAGGGTTGGCGCGTGGGACGCGAGATTCTCATCTCTCAGTGAGAGATGGTCGTGACTTTCATGGAACTCTTGACGCTCCCCGATCATACATCAGATAGAATGGTGCCATGACCGAGTCCTTCCTCTTTTTCACTCTCGTGGCGGAAAAGCGAGAGCGAGTTCATAACGCGTTGATGGCGCAGAGCGTCGTCTCACAGTGCCAGGGCTGCGTGACAGGTTGACAGGTTGGCAGACATCAGTGAGCTGTACGTCCACAAACGACCGATCGCAACAGGGGTTCAGGATACGCCGTGGCACCCAGTACTGTACAGTACATACGCGCTAATGCTCTTGGTCTCCACTAATTGGTGAAGCTGGCTGCAACGCAACCTGCGTTGGGTGGGGCGATGGAAGCTCTCCCTGCGTCGCAGCACTTCTGTTCTGTGTGCCTTCCGTAGGCCCTTCGCTTGCGCCAGCCGAGGCCACTGTGGGATGCGCCGCCTTGAGATTCTCAATGAGAAGGATCCACAGGGCGTGGCGATGCCACTGGCATGGTGAGGCGAAGCGATCGCGCGGTCGACAACGCGCCCCGTAAGCTTGAGCTTGAGCTTCTGCCACGGCCACACAGAGAAGCGCGTAGCACACGCCGTCTGGGTCTTGGATTCCGATCGGTGCCATCAAGCAGTCACGCAGTCTGGCTCATGCACAGTGGACTGCTCGGCCATCTGCCGGCGCCAGACATGCTGCCGGCCAGAACAGAAGATCGGCGGATCCCGAGAATGCTGACACTTGGATCTCTTGACGTCTCGTTTCTGTGTTGGGTGTCGTAGAAATGAAAAGCTGGGAGGTTTTGAATCGCTCGGATCCAATCGCCGCGCGAACCGGCGCCCACGTCGACACGGCTCGCGGTTTCTGGTGAAACGGGCAGTTGACTTGCAATCCCGAGCCAAACAAACGGGAGAAGCTGGCTCACGGAGCTGGCGGGTCACGAAGCAGGCCGGTTACGGAGACCAAACCCACTTGATGCTTGACACGAGGAAACGGTCGGGATCACGACCGTTTTCTGCACAAGTATGACCGTCTCAACAAGCTCCCTGTTACAACTCAAAAGTGTTCTGTATGGAACTCATCACCAAGCGCCATCTTCTCGCTTAGGCCGAAAGACCAAGAGAGTGAGAAAAAGCGGGGAAAGCTTTGGCTCTGTGTGCGCGGGGACGGAAGGATCAGACTCAAGGAACTGCGGCGTGGTCGTTGTTTTTTTTTCGAACGGCGCGCGAGTGGTTTTGGGTGATAAAAACCGAATGCCTGAAATCCGTGCTGATGGGCGCACGGCGTCAACCTGTTGTGCAAGCGTCGGGCGACCGTGATGGACACAGCCGGGCTCTTCTTGAGCTTCTTCTTCCCTCGCGGGAGCTGCTCCTGCTCAGGCGAAACGAGCAACCGCCTGAGCCCGTCGACGAAACCAACCGGATCGGGTTTCTCACTCTTGGTTTTGCCTCGACCAGCGCACCCTCCGCCGCTCCTTTCTCCCTCCTCGCCAGTCTCAACATGAAGATCTTCGTCACCGCCGCGGCCGCCGCCGTGGCGCTCGCTGCCACGCAGACCCAGGCCGCGTTCCCCGCGGACGTCGAAGCGCTCATGGACCGGGACGCGAACCCCTGCGAGGACTTTTACCAGTACACGTGCGGCGGCTGGGTCAGGAACTTCACGCTGCCGGCGGACAAGCAGACGTACTCGTACTCGTTCAACGGCATCAGCACACGCAACGAGCCCGTGATCCAGGATATCATCAAGCAGGACTGGCCGCTCATCGGCGAGCTCTACGACTCGTGCATGGCGTTCGACGCGCTCACGGCTATGGGCGGCAAGCCGCTCCAGAAGGACCTGGCGTCCATCGTTGGCGTCACCTCCAAGAAGGACCTGGCCAAGGTCGCGGGCAGCCTGGGCAGCATCGGCCCGTCGCTCTTCACGGGTATCGGCGTGGGTGCTGACGCGCGCGACGCCACGACCAACGTGCTCTATGCCGGCAGCGGCAGCCTTGTGCTGCCCAACAAGGCCTACTACAAGGACGAGAAGTTCGCGACGGTGGAGAAGGCGTTCCGCAAGTACATCTCGACGATCGTCAAGCTCGCCAACATCAGCCTCAACCCCGCCGGCGGGCAGCAGGGCCAGCAGGGCGGCGCCGCGGGCGCGCCCGTGGACTCCAAGTACGCGGAGGACGTGGTTATCAGCATCGAGAAGCAGTACGCGGCTATTCTGCCGACCCCCGAGGAATCGGAGGGTTACTACGCGGTCAAGTACGGCGAGGCGCTGGCCAAGTGGCCGCTGACGTTCCAGGCCATGACGTCGGGCCTGAACCTGCTCAGCCGCTCGGCGCTCACGGTGGACTCGAAGGTGCTGCTCGACGCGCCGGCGTTCATGGACCGCGCCGAGAAGCTCTTCAACACGCTCGAGCTCAAGGACCTCAAAATCTACTACTCCTTCCTGTACGCGAACGCGTTCGCGGCGTACCTGGGTGACGACTTCGTGCAGGCGCGCTTCGACCTGTTCAGCAAGGAGCTCCAGGGCGCGCAGGTGCGCTCCAAGCGCCAGACCGTGTGCTCGGACGCGCAGGTGTCGCTGTTCCCGGACCTCATCGGCAAGTACTACTTCCTCAAGATGTTCGACACGGACCGCGAGCAGAACGTGCAGCTCATGGTCGGCGCGATCGAGAAGGCTATGGGCGAGCACATCGCGGCGCTCACGTGGCTCGACGAGCCCACGCGCAAGGAGGCCGCCGCCAAGCTGGCCAAGGTCGCGAACCTCATCGGCCACTCGACCAACAAGAAGAACTACCCGTTCGTGCTCTCGCGCGACAACTACTTCACGAACGTCCAGGCCATCAAGACCCAGGGCTTCAACGAGGACCTCGCGCGCATCAACAAGCCCGTGGACCGCTCCGAGTGGGGCATGTCGGCCGCCACGGTCAACGCGTACTACTCGCCCTCGGAGAACAAGATGGTGTTCCCGGCGGCGATCCTGCAGCCGCCGTTCTACAACGGCGGCTCGCACCCGGTGCAGAACTTTGGTGCGATCGGCGCGGTGATCGGCCACGAGCTCACCCACGGCTTCGACAACAGCGGTCGCCAGTACGATGGCGACGGCAACCAGCGTGAGTGGTGGACCAAGGCCACGGCTGATGAGTTCAAGTCGCGCGCGGACTGTATGAAGGCGCAGTACAGCAACATGACCGTCGTCGGCGACAGCGGCGCCATCGTGGGCAACGTCAACGGCGAGCTCACGCTCGGCGAGAACATCGCCGACAACGGCGGCGTCGGCCTCTCGTTCGACGCGTACCACGAGTGGGCCCAGCAGGCCAAGTTCAACGCCAACGGCGTCGCCGACGACGAAGTCGACAAGCTCTTCTTCGTGTCGTTCGGCCAGGTCTGGTGCAACAAGATCCGCGACAGCGCCGCCAAGCAGCTGCTCACGACCGACGTGCACTCGCCCAAGCCGGCGCGCGTGAACGGCGTCGCCATGAACAGCGAGCAGTTCGCCAAGACCTTCCAGTGCCCGCTCGGCAGCAAGATGAACCCGGAGAAGAAGTGCCAGCTCTGGTAGAAAGCCACGCAGCCGTGGTCAGTTTTGAATCATCGTCCTAGTATCCGATAATGAAACCGTGCTTTGAAAGTTCGTTCACGTGCTCTTGTTGGGGATCGTACGGCAACAACATGTACTTTACAATATCACTCAGCCGTTCTGGGCCGCCTACTCCATGCGCTGCTGCGCCTGGCGCACCATGGCGTCCCAGTCGGTGCGCAGAATCTTGTGGAGCGACACGGCCACGCAGCACACGTAGCCCACAGTGAGCCCGTGCCACATGCCTTCGACACCCAGGTCGAGCTGGAACGCGAACAGATACCGGGCCGGCAGCCCGACGACGAAGAGGCTCACGAGGTTCACGACGGCGGCGTACGTCTGGCGGCCCGTGCCGCGGAACACGCCCTGCATCACGCAGTTGACGGCGTCCAGCAGCTCGAACGGGATCAGGTACAACAGCGCCGCCGACGCTTGCGCGATCGACTCGTCATCGCTCACGAACAGCTTGGGCAGCTCGGTGTGGCACGAGGCGATAACGGCCACGACCACGAGCGCCAGCGCCAGCGACACCATCATGCCGAGGTGGGCCGCCATCTTGGCGTGGTCGCGTTGCGCGCTACCGACGTAGTTGCCGACCACGACGTTGGTCGCGATAGCAAGCCCGAGGTAGAGGCGGAACGCAATGTTGACGATATTCCAGAGCACCGAGTGAACGTTGATGGCTACGACGCTGTTGGGCAGGTACGCGACGAGCACGGCGACGATGTTGTACGAGAGGTTCTCGAGCACGATCATGAACATTCCCGGCACGCCGAGCGCCAGGAACGTGCGCACGTGGGCCAGCGCCGCGCGCGGCTGCCAGCCGTGCCACCACATGTGGAAATGCTGCGGCTTCCAGAGGAAGTAGGGCACGGTCGCGAGCGGTAGCACGGCGTTCGAGACCACGCGCGCGATCGCGGCGCCGTCAAAGCCCAGCGATGTGTGCCACGCAAGGTACACGCCCAACGCGAGGTTGACGACGTTGCTCAGCAGCGCGATGGCGACCATGGGGAACACGACGTTCTGCGCCTGGAGCACCTTCTTGATGAGCTCGTAGAGGTACATGAACGGCAGTCCTGGAAGGATGAGGCGACTGAAGCGCCCAGCGAGCGCCGCGAGCTCGACAGGCTGCTGGATCAGCGTCAGTAGGTACTCGGTGTGCCAGTTGAGCACAAACGCCGGGAGGTAAGCGACCGCCAGCACGAGCAGACCGGTCTGGAACGACACACCGATCTTCTCGGGCTTGCCGGCGCCGTGCGCCTGGGAACACAGTGTGTCGAGTGCTGTGGCCAGGCCCGAGCCGACGACCTCGCCCGTGAGCGAGATCACCATGGACGACAGCGTCGCGCCGCCCACGTACTCAGTCGCGTGCGGAGATTCGATCTTGCCCACGAGCATTATGCTGACGACGACTGGCAGGATCTCGAGGATGTAGGTCACGGCGATGGGGCCAGAGAGGCGGCCCAGTCGCTTGAGCTCATTCGCGGCTTGGGGAGGCGGCGACGACGGGTCCGGAGTAGCGTGGCAAGCTTCGAGGTCGTCCAGATGCAGCGGGCTCTTGGCGGCGTAGTACGCGGTCGTCACTGCCGGCGAGTGCGTGAACACGGCGGCCTTGTCGGCGCTCGGGCTCAGCGGCGGCAGGCGCGAGACGGACCGACTGCGTGGGTGGTTGTCCGCCATGGGAAGGTGGAAGCTTGGCGTGGGGTTTTGTGTTGTGAGAGGTCGTCGCTCAGGTCCATGGCCGTTGACGATGGACGAAGGCTCGTCCCCGCCCCGCAACCTCTCGGGGCCCCCGGTGGCCACGAAGCACTCGCTGTGGTTGGTTTAACACGGGTGAATCTGTGTCGAGGAGGCAGGGGATGGCTGTGGGCGTTCCGCTTCTTGGGCGTGCATCGTCTCTTGCCAAGCACACACACACGAATGCGGGTTGGGGGGAGATGCGTCACCAGACGAGATTCTCCCACGTGACAGAGGGACAGACCGGAGTGACCCAAGGACGTATCTGGTACTGTAATACTGAGACCAAGCATGGTACTCACAGGGTTTGTAAGCGACCAACCGATCTGCCAGACATGTCTCGTCTTCTCGAAGTTCGCGTGAAACATGGGAGAGAGAGCGAGGATGGGACGAAACGGGATTGTACTCACGGTATGCACTCACCACCCACGGACACAAGATGGCAGCCCGGTGTTAGGCCGAGGATGATGCCACCGGATGGTCTCCGAAGACGCGAAAATAGACTCCCAGGTCAGCTGTGACGGAAGTGACATGACTCCACCCTCCCCTGAAGCGGCGGAACGAGCTGACTCTTGTTCTACTGATACTTATCGGGATTCGATCGATGGTGTTCGAATCTTGTCACCTCTCCCTCGCGTCCTCACCAGAGCTGGCACTTCTTTTCCGGATTCATGGGGGCCCCGGCCTCGCACCGGAAGGCCTTGGCAAACGCCACGCTGTTCATGGCAACTCCGTGGACGCGCGCAGGCTTGGGCGCGTGGAGATCCGTGGTGAGCAGCTTTTTCTGAGCGCTGTCGCGGATTCGGCCGCACCACATCTGAGCAAACGACACGAAGAAGAGCTGCTCAATCTCGTCCTCGACCACGCCGTTCGAGTTGACGGTAGCGCCACCCTCGACCCAGTTACGATATGCGTCCAACGCGAGGCTCACGCCGCCGTTGTCGGCGATATTCTCAGCGAGTGTGAGGCTGCCGTTCACGTAACCGATAGGCTTCCCGCTGTCACCGTACGTCACCATCTTGCTGTACTGCTTCCCCAAGCACAACGCACGGCGCTCGAACTCATCGGATGTCGCCTTGGTCCACCAGTCTCGCTTCTTGCCATCGCCGTCATAGTGGCGGCCGCTCGGATCGAAGCCGTGCGTGAGCTCGTGCCCGATCACAGCGCCGAGCGCGCCGAAGTTTTGCACGGGGTGTGCTGCGCCGCTGAAGAACGGAGCCTGGAGAATGCCCACGGGGACGGCGATCTGGTTGGCCCACGGGGAGTAGTACGCATTGACGCTAGACGCTGCCATGTGCCACTCGCCACGGTCGATGGGCCTGTCGATCTTGGCGAGCGCATCCTGCCATGCCTGCGTCTTGATCGTCTGGACGTTTTGGAGGTAGTTTGCCCGGGTCATCACGAACGAGTAATCCACTTTCTCCGTCGACCGTCCGATCAAGTTGGTGAGTTTCGCGAGCTTCGCCGCCGCCTCGATCCGCGTGGCATCGTCGAGCCACTCAAGTGACGCAATATGCTCACCCATGGCCTTTTCGATCGCTCTTACCATGCGTCGCACGTTCTGCTCTTGCTCAAAATCGAACACCTTGAGGAAGAAATACTTGCCCACTAGATCTGGGAAGAACTTGACCACCGCGTCGGCACAGACGTCCTCCCGCTTGGATCGCGATCGCTGGTCGTTTAGCGCCTTCCCGAAGAATTCGAAGTAGGCCTGCACGAAGTCGTCACCCAAGTACGACGCAAACGCGTGCACGTACAAGAACGCGTAGTAGCTCTTGAGATCCGAGAGCTCGAGCGACTGGAAAAGCGCCTCTGCACGATCCATGAAGGTGAGCGAGACGAAGAGAATTGATGAGTCAGTTGTCAAGGCCGACTTGTCAAGCAGCTGGAAGCCGTCAGCTGTCGCCCCGAAAGTCAGCGGGTACTCTTCGACAGCCTCTCTGTACGTTAACGACGAGTATGCGGAGGTGCCCTGCCTGGTTGGGACGATAGCCGCCAGCTTTCTCTCGATCCTAATCACCACGTCCGCAACGTTCACGTCGTCGTCGGCGGTTGAAGCCTCGGAGTCTTCATCGACGGAGCCCGCACCTGCCAGTGTCATGACCGTCGCGATGTACTCGCGAAGCGCTGGCTCAATCCTCACAAAGCGTTCGTTGTGCAAGTAAAGGTTCGGATCAGGTAGCACCATGTCCGCGTTGCTGACGTGTAAAGTGTTGCGTGACGAGTCGTTGACATGCGGAGCCGCCGCGACGTCGATGAAGAGCGCCGCACCGACCGTCACGAGCTCGCCTGCTAGCCTTGCGAGTTCGGTCTTCGATTTAGCGCTGTAAATACGAGCCATGTCCTTGCGGAGCAGCTGAAGTCCCGAATCGGAGGGTTCATCAAACGCCATGCAGGAGTCATACAGCTCGCCGATGAGCGGCCAGTCTTCTTGAAGGATCTCGCGGATGACGCGCTCGTTGCGCTCGCCGAGGCCGTTGAACGAGTACATGTACGCGTCGACGTCGGTGGGCAAAGTGGAGTTCTCGATCCAGCCACCGCACGCGTACTGGTAAAAGTTGTCGCACGGGTCGGTGGACGCGTCCATGAGCGCGTTGACCTCAGCTGGGAAGGCTGCTTCAGCCAGCGAGATCGCGGCCGCGAGCACGCCGGCGACGACAGTGAGGGCCATCGCGAAGCTCCCCATGCTTCTTCGCGGTCTTCTTATCTTGTGGGGTTGTGGGCTGTGGACTGTGCCCGGGCCGGGGCGATCTGCTCGCGGTCGCTAGAGCTCCCACCTGGCCCACATCATACAAGGGCCGATCGGTTCTCTCTGATTGGCCAGCTCATCTCCTGTTGTTCGAAGAAAAATATCGAACGGAAGAGTGTTTGTCAGCCTGACTTTTCTGCAACTACAGTGCAAGGAGATGTCAGAAGGCGTTCGCTGTTGCGGCAATAAATCGGAACTTGATGGTAGAGAAGACGCCCCTTCTGAGACCAAGCTGTCCCGGCAGCCTCTACAATATGACGGGCCGGATGTCATCCATGAGTTTCTCCCAAGCGAACGCTCAATACGCTGGTGATCCCCAATCACGTTGCTCTTCAACTTGGATCTGTAGATATGACCCCGCGTCTCCTTAACCTCATCTACCTATTCGATTACCCTGTTACAGGCGGGAGGTCATGCCGTACTGCCACGTTCTCCGCTGATCCTTGGACCTTCAAAACTCAGGTATCTAGAGCCATGGCGAGTCTCGACGACGACAGCGCGACCGAGAGCGAGCGCGGCGGCTCGCCGAGCGACACCGAGACGGAGGACGAAGCGCTCGGGCCACACGGCGTAGACGCCCATGCGGTTTTCCTCAAGCACGAAGTGTCGGTCGCCTCGTTCGCTCCCAGCGCAAACGCACCGCCGGTCGATGGCACTGCCCCGGCGCCGTGGAACAACGTGCTGGCGCTCACGCTGGTCACTCCAGTCGCCACCAACGACCAGCCGCCTGCCGCGCCAACGGTGGCAGCTCCCAGTGTATTTGTGTCACCGTTCGCTCGCCTCCGGACCGATCGAAATGGTCTCCAGCCAGAAGTATGTCCGCGCTGCCAAGCGCAAGTCCAAGATGAGTCCGAGTCCGACGTGGCTGTGGACGACGAGACGCCGCTGGGTTTCTGTGTGTGTTGCAAGCGGTCGCTCGCGCGCAATCAACTACGTGGTGATCGCGAATACGCGCTGCTCTGCGCGTGCTGCTTCCCAGCGAATGCTGCCTCCCCGCAGCTCAGCGTTATCCAGCTGCCGCGCTTTGTGCAAATCGCTGCAGACGTCGCGCAGGCGCTGCAGACTCAAATGGCGTTTGTGAAGATCAACGTGAAGCGGCATGATGCGCAGGCTTTTCTCCGAGATGCTCGCATGCTGGAGATGGACGCCGTGGATAACTCATGGAAGGAGGCGGCCGAGGCCAACATGCGCAAGCGACGTGGCGTGCGTCGCAATCGTGGCACATCAACGTTGGCGGACGCAAGCTCAATGTACGACGAGTGGCTCGCGCTCCAAGAGCTGCACGTCTCGGTCGCGGTGCAACGGCTTGTAGCGGTCGACGCGTTTCTCGGTCAGCATTACCTGCAGTCGCCATCTCCTGTTGCCCAGTTCATGACTTCGATTGGGCTCACACCGGTCGACCCGTTTCCGGTCCGTAAAGAGTACGACGCCTCGGAACGATGCAGCGAGTGCAAGGGCTTGCTGCGGCCACCACGCCCTCTTGAGGGCAATCAGTCTCTTACGGTCGGATTTTGTGACTGCTGCAGGCGGATGTTACCACAGCGTGATATCCAATCCCAGTCCACTCTTTCGTTCTGTTCGGCATGTCACCGGCGTCGCAGCCACGCGTTAATTTCGAGCGACAATCTTATGAGTTACCCCGCAGCTGAGTGGTGCCAAGGACTCTCGTCCGCAGTCAGGCGCGTTGGTGTTCACATGAGTCGAGCCAAACTCCCACTGGGTCCGGCGGTCGTCGGACATCTAGAGGAGGCAGCGCGTGTTGTAAGTGACCACCGTGACTACCGAAGACGCGTGAACGGACTGGCGCGACGCCTGAAGAACGTCGTACGCGAAGGAAACACACCCATTGAGGTGAGTCGGCACTGGTACGCAGAGCACGCGGCTGCTTGTCGGGGTTTGTTGTCCGCAGCGTTCAAGCAGCTTCTGATCGCCACCGAGATTGGGGAAACCAAGCACGACTACGCCACGTGGAAGCCGATCATTGAATTTTACCAAGCACAGACGGGTTCCGCAGAGCGCAGGATGCCCGACTGGCTGACGTCATTTGTCAACGAGCAGTGGCCGAAGCCGCGGCCCACACAAGCCAATGCTAGCGTCGCAATGCCAAAGCATTTTTATATGACCGAGGGAGCGCCGCTGGAACGAAGTGTCGATCATCCCGAGCATAGTACCTTCCAATCCACCCTCAGCGAGCCGCCCACTGTCACTGAGACAAATGTCGATGAAACAAGTTCGCCGGCTTCCGTGGACGAGTCACCGTTGGAGATTCCACCGCCCATGGAGATTACCAGTTCATCGGTTGTGTTTGTTTCAAGTGCTTCGCCTTCACGACTAGAACCCGTTCCTCCGACCAATGCCGAGTCTACCCCAACGCTTGTTGGAAGAGCACCACCTCTCGAAACGGAATTAGTTTGTCAACGCTGCGCCCACGCGCTGCACATCCCGCAGGCGGAAAGGCATGAGCTGCCATCGTTTTGTGACTGCTGCGAGCTCGTCCTTCCAGCGTCGCTGACAGACACTCATCCAATCAATGATGGTGTTCAGTTGTGCGAGCCGTGCTTCCGAGTGCAGTCAAGGAAATCACCTGAAGAGGTCCGTACTCTAGCGAAGCGAGCCGGAGATGACGGGATAGATCAACTTTGGTCCTGTGCAAACTCGCTGAAGAACTACATTTGGCCGATCAGGGTCTCGTGTAATACTAGACACCAGTCTGCAGCACAAGAGCTGGAGCGTCGGGCATGTCAACGCAAGGACCTGTATGAGCGCCAGAAGCGTGAACTCGCGATGAACTACCCCCAGGTGGCGATTCTTCGCTCTCTGTATACCGAGCAAGTGGAGACCGAGACAGCGATGGTCGAGATGATGCTGGAGATTATCGAAGTGCAGCTGGAAATTGTCAGACAAAGGAGCATCTATATATCGCCGAAAGTTCGCAAGAAGGTTCTCAAGTTAGTGAAAAATCACGGACGGTTGGTGGATGGTGGTGCAGATGATATGCTCGATAGCTCGGGCTCTCATCCTTCGCGTATGGCGGCAGTATCTAACTCTCTCGACACACGGCAACTTCAAACACGACCCATTGAGAGGGTGGCGACGCCAACAGTAAGAGAGCAGCGATTCGAGGATGATCGCAGAATCCCGAGGTCGCGTTCGATGTCCCCATGGCACCGTATGTATCAAGGAGAAGACGAATCGATGCGATGGGCTCAGCGTGATTTCGATCAGAGGCCGCCACAGCAATTTTTGATACACGAAACGGACCAGAGATATTCAAGCAACTCCACTAGAAACGACGTCCGCCAACGCAATATCCAATACGAAGCGGATCATAGTCACTTTGGTCAGGTTTCATGCCTCCCCCCGGATCGTTCGCCGCCGGTTATATCGAGGATATCCGAGGTGGAATGTAAACGCTGTGCCCAACTGATCTCCATTCCGCAGCTCGTGAGAGCTCAGCCGTCGTACTGCGACTGTTGTGAGCTCGTTTTGCCTGCGTCATTTGTTCAAGTGCATCTATTGAACCCTTGCGTCGGACTGTGTGCTGTTTGCTTCCGAGTACAGTCAAGAAGATCGCAAAGAGACATTAGTCGGCTAGGCAAGCGCATCGGGGACGAGCGTATCTCGCAACTGTGCAGCACCGTTAACTCCATCGAGAACTTCGTTCGTCCTTTGAAAAGGATTGGTTTCGCCGACTTCAGCAGACAGCAGTTGGTCGCAGAGGAGACCGAGCGGTGGAAACGGAGGCGAAAAGAGCTCCGTGAGCGCCAGGCGCGAGAACTCTCCAAGTCGAATCCTAGATCGGTGGCTCTCTATGGGTTGTATCTGGATCAAGTCGACGTGGACGTGGCGTTGTCGAGGGCACTAACGGAACTTGCACACTTGCTGTTGGGTACGGTCCGTGAGAGAGGCATTGAACTCTCGCCAAAAGTACGCGATATGGTGATCAGGGAACTCGGAGCCCATCCGCAATGGGTCAACGACGGTATTTCGGAAGGTCTACGTGGGACATCCGGTCATCTTTCGCGCACTGCAAGAATGCTTCACGTCGGTGGCATTAGTTTACGGCCCCAACGATCGAGACCTATCGAGTGGGCGCCGCGTTCGACTCTAAGAGACGAACACGAGCACGAATTCCGATGGTCCACGTCGGGAACGCGGTCGCGATCGAGATCGCGATCGCCCCCTGGCTATCGTCTCACCGATGAAGATGAACGGTCATACTCGAGGGCTTGGGATCGTGTGGATCTGGATCGTACTAGATGGGATTCGCGTTCGCGCGATGAGTTTGAACGTGGCTATTGGACCAACGAAGCAAGACACGTCAACGAAAATCGATCTTGTTACCCTGAAGATGAGTGTACGAGCGCGGAGACGTCGCAACGCTTCAATTACTGGTAGCCAGCCGTTGTACGCTGTGATGGAGAGATACGCATAGGTTGATGTAGCGCTGGATGAATACAAACACTCGATGTGGGTGCTCTTGGTGTTGATACACATCACCAGCAACAAGGCAGCTCAATTGCTGTTCCAGGTCTCCGCAGCTGCCCAAAACTGAAACAGGTAATCGCATCCCACCACCCCGAAGAGCTTTTCGACTGTGGCTGGCGTGCGTGGAAGAGGCTTGGACGGCGTGTGTGCGTCGCTCGAGAAAAAACAAAGTGAGTGACCGAGAGACCTTGATGGTTCGAAAAAAAATCGAACAGTACGGAGTGATGGTCAGTTTGTCGTCCCGGCACCGTGAGTCATGTGTCAGTAGACGTTCCATCCAATCAAAAGACTTCAATCTAGTTCTGTAGGCAAGACCACTCGTCTATGCGCATCTTTTGATCCGGACTGTTCGCGTCTTTGCGGCGAGATGTCATCTGACCACGGAGCATACAAATCCACTCCGGTACGGTACACAAAACGAAATTCCGATGGAGACCACCGCCGACAGCAGCGAGACCGAGAGCGAGCGGTACGACTCGCCAAGCGACGATGAAGACGACTACAGCAGCGACAGCGACGCCGCACTGCCACTGAAAGCCGAAGTCTCTATACTCGGCATTTCCTCCGCGCCTCCTCCGCCGCTGCCCGTCACACACAGAGCTTCTACGGCGGTGGAACCAGGTGAAAGTCGCCCAACGCCATGGAACAACGTGCTCGCGCTCGCGCTGGCCACGCCAAACTGTGACGCCAACAACGCCTCGTCGGATCTCTTGCCGCAGCCATCAACAACACCATTAGCGCCGACGTCCACTCCTTTCGTCTCGCCGTTCGCTGTGATTCAGCCACGCTGCGGCGCGCGAAGCGAGACCTGCCCGCGGTGCCTGGGGAGCGTTCAGTTCGACGACGCGGCCGTGCGGCCCTTCGACTCGAAGACGCCGCTGTTGTTCTGTGTGTGCTGCAAACGATCGTTGCCCCGTGAGCTTCTCACTGGAGCGTTTGATTACGCCCTGCGCTGCTCACCCTGCGTTAGTGCAAGCGTGACATCACCAGGTCTGTTGGACGCGCTTGTGGCGGAGCTACCCAACCACGTTCGGATTGCTCGGGAGGTCGACGCCGCACTGGAGATCGGGACGGACTTTGTTCACAAGTTCAACGACAAGCACAAACGCGGCTCGAGATTAAAAGTTCTCAAAACCAACCGGTTTCTCAAGGCTGGCGGAAATGTGCTGCCTCTCAAAAAGTTGATCCAGTCAAACATGACCAAGCGACGTGCGGGGCTTACCTTTGACTCGGTGAGAGTACCGCTCGTGCTAGCAAAGGAGCTCTTCGATGAGTGGGTCGTGCTTGAGACGCGTCGCGTCTCTCTGGTACTCCAACGCCTTTCCGCTCTGGACCAGCTTCTCTGCTCCCACTTTCTCCAGTCGCCAGCGGCCGTAGGAGCGCTCCTTTCGTCAGTTGGTATCACGCCCGCCGACCCATTTCCAATGCTCGAGGCGCACGACGCATCTCAGTCGTGTAGCGAGTGTGGTGTAGCGCTGAGTCGACCGGCGCCGGTCGTCGGGGACGAAGAAGTCAACGCAGGCCACTGTGATTGCTGCAAGCGAATCCTGCCGGAACAAGACGTCGAGCCAGCGCGCTTCGACCCGACCATCTCGTTCTGCACGCCGTGTCATCGACGCCGCGGCTTCTCCATGCTCAAGGACCCCAAGCTTGTGGGCATCCCTTCGTTCGAGTTGTGTGGAACACTGTTTGCGGCAGCCACCCGTTTAAGCGGCAGCATCAACTGCATGAAAAAACCGCTAAGTGACGCTGCGATTAGGCGCATCGTCGAGGCAGCCAAAGAGCTCAAACCTTGCGGTTATCGCGTCGAAGGTCTTCGGTATCGACTGGAGAACGTCGTCCGCACGGGGAACACGGCTATGGACGTCAGCCGCCACTGGTATCAACAAAAAGCAATAATATGTCGGGATATGGCGACAAGAGCCATGGAGCAGATCCTCGCAGCAACCGAGCTTGAGGGATCCACGCAGGAACGGAAAGTGTGGAAGCCGATCATTCGCCTCGTACAGGCGCGCAATGGCTACTACGCGTCAGCTTTGCCCGAGTGGCTGGTCACGTTTGTCAACACGCGTTGGCCAAAAAAGCATCAAACACACAGCAGCGCCTCGGTGGATGCCCGGCCTCACAACCCCGTAGAAGTATCACCGCTCCTCGTGCCGACGCGAGCAGAACCCCGTGGCGTGGTAAAGCCTGAACGTGTCTCGGTTGCGACCGTCTCCGACCTAGAATCATCCGTGCATAGCCAAGTACGACCAGCAACCACGCTTGTCAGCATTGGCCATCTATCCTTGCCAACCACCAAGGCTCCGCCACTTTCCTTTGCCACTCAAGCGGAGTTCACGTGTGATCGTTGCGCGCAACTTGTTCGGGTGTTGCGACCGGAATCAATAGGCCCGGCAGCATGCTGTGACTGCTGTGAACTCGTTCTGCCGAAGTCGATGACGATGGTTCTCGTCCTGCATCCTCGTGTTTCGTTGTGCACGGGGTGTTTTCAAGTGCAGTCAAAGCGATCACCGGAAGAGATCGAATCACTTGTGAAGCGAACAAATGAGACTCACATCAGCCAACTGTGGACCACCACGGGCACGCTCAAAAACCTACTCCGGCCAACCGACGCTGCTGAACTCCAAGTTGTTACTGCCCCTGACACCCAACACCGGTTGGCTACGCTGGAAGTTGAACGGTGGCAAAAGGCGCGTCGAAGTCTCCGAAAGAGGCAAATGCGCGAGATTCTGGCGCAGCATCCGCAAATCGAGAATCTTCGTGCACTTTACGCTGAACAAGTCCAGGCCGGTGCAGCGATGCTCGGAGCGCTGGTGAAACTTGCGCAAATTCTTTTGAAAATTGCGACTCAAAGAGGCCTCAATGTGTCGACGAAGTTCAAAAAGATGATCAACGAGTCGCGAAGGGACCTCAAGATGGTAGTCCAGCACTCCACAACATCCAGCCAACATACGGACAGAGGATCTGCGCGTGGTCACGTCGGAGGGATTGATGATGCGTACCAAGGACTGAACTCACGAGAGCCTACAACACTGCGAAGGTCGGAACCCACAGTTGAACGAGCATGTCCTGTGGATGGACGCTCAAGGTCGCCATTCCGGGACGGTCATTCGGCTCAGAAGAAAGTCAATTGGGGCTCAGGTGGGCCGTTTGCTACTGCTGACCACGATATGGCGAGTCCACGACGCGTCAAAAGAGAACACGTCCGATCTCGGTCGCCGTCGCGCGATGGCGAGCACGAACACGCCGCGAGGGACAAGCGGCCGCGACACGCGTAATAGCCACGGAGATCGATCAGAGCGAAAAGTGGATTCAACGAGTGGTTCTGGTGACCAAGTCTTTCAGCACAACGCTAGCGATGTTCTTGTTAGAACGAGACCCTTGGGTCACGCCCAGGACGAGGACAAGCCGCATGAATCAAAGAAGCCCGTCAATGGCCTATTCTTTCCTGCAACTTCAAGGCGTCTCCTTTGCGTCCATCAGCTCAGCTGAGTTTTTTTGCACGCGAGGCCAGCGTGACGACCGCGTACCGTGACGCGCTTGTTAGTGAGCTCTTGGCGTCTCCACCAATGAGAGTGCTCCAAACTAGACTTGTAGGCATGACGCCGCGTCGCAATGGTTCCACTGTATGAAATCTTTCCTCAATCAGGATGGATGTCATGGAGCACATAACCGACGTGCCCACCTGGCCTCTCTGTTCCCTGCAAGTTGCCATGGCGAGCGCCGACGTCGAAAGTGAGACCGAGAGCGAGCGGTACGACTCGCCCGACGACGACGACGACGCGCCCCGCGCTCGCGCTCCTCCTCCTCCGGCTCCTCCTCCTCCGTCTTATTTGCCAGCGCCTGCTCCGCCGCCTCCAGTCGTGGCGAGCGCACGGCCCCCGACGCCATGGAACAACCTCCTCGCAATCGCGATCGCGCTGGCGGCGCCACGCACCGCGAGTCTTCTCCGCCTGCCGCCGCCCGCTTCGTCCCGTGTGGACAGCGACTCGTTCGTCTCGCCGTTTGCCGCGCTCGCGCCGCCCCGCGCGCCGCAGCGACCGACGTGCGCGCGCTGCTGCGGCGACGCGTTCGCGGACGACACGCCCGCGCGCGTGCTCGATGACGACGAGACGCCGCTGGCGTTCTGCTGCTGCTGCCGGCGGTGTCTGCCGCGCCGGCTGCTCCGCGGCGACGACGCGCATGCGCTGCGGTGCGCGCCGTGCATCCACGCCGGCGACGCCGCGCCCGGCCTGTTGGACGCGCTGGTCGCGGAGCTGCCGAGCCACGTGCGGCTCGCTGGTCAGTTGGACACAACGCTGATGACGCTCGAGACGTTTATTCGTGAGCAGAACGCGCAGCGCAATGCGAACAACAAGATAGAAGTGCAGCAGGACACGCGTATCGTCGAGATCAACAAGCAGAAGGCCACGCTCGAGGACGCCGCGGCGGCCAACAGCGCCAAGCAGCGCGCGGCGTACCTGCGCCCCAAGCCCACGAAACCAGCGGACTTCAACGCGATCTACGAGGAATGGGTTGCGCTCGAGAAGCAGCGCGTCTTTGTGGAGCTGCAGCGGCTCGTCGCACTGGACCATATCGTGGGCGAGCACTTTCTCCAGTCGCCCGCCTCGGTCGCGGCGTTCCTGACGTCGATGGGACTCTCGCCGGCCGACCCGTTTCCGATGCTGGAAGAGTACGACGCGTCCGAGCAATGCGGCGTGTGCGAGGTCCTGCTGAGTAGGCCGGCGCCGGTCGCGGACGACCAGACCGTCGTCGTGGGGTTCTGCGACTGCTGCAAGCGCGTGCTGCCGCACCAAGAAATGCACCGAGTGCGGCCTCGGTTGACCATTTCGTTCTGCTTGTCGTGTCAGCGGCGTCGCGACTTTTCGCTGATCTCGCATGCCGATCTACAAGGGATTCCGGCCGTGAACTGGTGTAAACGGCTCGCGCGCGCCGCGAGGCGTCTGCGGCAAGGGATGCTCCACGCTGCTCTTCCTCTGGGAAATACTGTGTTGGGGCGCATGGCCGAGGCATACCTAGATCTCAAGCGCTGCCTAAATGAGGTGGACGGACTGAACCTCCGCCTGGAGACCGTGCTACGCAGCGTGGACACTTCCATGGAAGCCAGTCGTCATTGGTACGCGACGCACTCGACGGCTTGTCGCGGGCTCGTGGCCGCAGCTTTGCAGTTGATTCTCGTGGCCACGGGGGCAAAACCCTCCGGGCAGGACCGCGAGCTGTGGAAGTCGGTAATTGAACTTGTCCGTACGCCAGATAGCTGCCCAGAGCATGCGCTGCCTGAATGGCTGACGTCATATATTAATGAGCGATGGGCAAAGCAGCAGTCGCAGAGGGAACGGGAGCCAACTGACTTGACATCCAAGTCACTCGTGAAAACTGCGCGACCTCCGGAGAACGTTATGAAGCCGCCACAAACTATATCTCGTGTCATAGGAGGCGCACCCGTGTCGTCCAACCCCACCTCCAACCCACACCCATCGGTTTCCGCCAGTGCGACACCGCGCAAGACACCTCAACCTACCCCCAGTATGGCATCCTCGGTAGTCACCCAGGCTAAGGTGCCTTATCGCGTCGCCAGGGTCGCGTACACGTGCGTGCACTGCGGTCAGCTGCGACAGTTCCCGCAGCCAAGAGCCAAAGTCGAAACGGCGTGCTGTGACTGCTGTAGAATCGTGATACCCGCCTCGCTGCAGAGAAAACCACGGCCTCACCCTCGCGTGTCACTCTGCACGGCGTGCTACGCAGTGCAATCGTTAAAGTCGTCTGACCATATCCAGGCGCTCGCGAAACGAACGGGGGAAGCCCGCATGCAGGAGCTCTGGCAGGCCACAAAGACGCTCCAGAAGTATCTTGGTGGTACTGCGATAACCCATGACGGGGAGGCAACGGATGCCAGACTCAAGTCTGCTATGCAAGAAGTCGAGCGGTGGAAAAGCGAGCGGAAAAGCCTTCACAAGCGTGAGACGAGCGCGTTCGCGGAGAACGAAGTGGGGACAAATGTTCTACGGGCGCTTTATATGGAGGAAATCAAGACGGATGCTGCGTTATTTGATTCGTTGCTCCAGCTCGTTCAAGTGGGGTGGGAGATTGTGAACCAACGAGGAATGAATATGAAGATGAAGTATCGAGAGATGATCGCCAGGGCTATAAAGGATCAGGCGGCACCGGTCGAAACAACAGCCTCTGCGAACAAGGGCGTAATGGCGGGTACCAAGGAATCTCGTGTCAGTGACTCAAATGGCGCTACCAGTATCGACAAGGGGACTCAAAGGGAGCGATCACCCGAGTGGACGACGCCGCAGAGGCAAGAAAGGACCTATGACTACCGACGTACCCCAGATCGCCGTCCAGGTCATCGGTCCCGCTCTAGGTCAAGGTCACGATCACCAGGACGATACCATAGACATCGTTTTGATGAACGAGCACGCCCTTCAGTATCACACGGTTACAAATCCTACGGAGGATACTACGTCGATGAGTTTGGTCGAAGTGCCAGACACGATGATCGTAGAGATGATCGTAGAGATGACCGTCGCTATCGGTCCCGATCGCGAGAGCGGCGAGCGGATTATAGAGACCTGGAGAAGAGACCTAGGCACTATTAGAGCTACACCTTGTCCGTTTTTATCACCCGTTCTGTATGAACGGCTTGATTGAAATCAACTCGTGCTTCCGTGGGAACATAGATGTCCTCAACACGTCAGTTTGTCGGGTTGGTTATGTGAACCAAGTGTCAAATGGAGTTTTTGCTTTCATATCTTCGACCGTGCTCTCTTGGTGGGGCGCTCTTCCGTTCTCGCTTGTGCCTCTTCTGGCCGACGAAGCTTTAGGTTGTCCACCCTACCCAGCACTTTCGTACCTAGTTGAATGCCCTTGGCTCCCACCGTTTTGAGTAGCGCATCCGCCAGGTTCGTCAGTGCGCGATCAAGTTGCTGCTCCAAGGCGGCAATGGCGCCATGCTGTGAGGTCCCCGACCTTTCTTTCTTTCTCAGCCTTCGGCGAGTTTTCTGACACTTGTTGACCTCTGTTTGTTCTGCCGCAAACGCAGAATCGGAGCTCGTGCTGGATTCCGAGTGATTCCCGTGGCTCCGCAAAGTCGCCTTCAGAATGTTGACAAGCGAAAAGAGCCCTGCAGTGCGCTGAGGATGGTCTTGCACTGTCTCAGGATGGCGAGCCGGTTGTGCACCAAACTCCCATGAGGATATTTCACCACTGGAGCTATCACCAATACTCCACGGAGATGGTTCAGCTTTATCCGTCACGAGTTGGTTTGGTTCGGTGTGCTGTTGCAGCGCAGATTCTTTGCGGAAGCAATCGTCGAGAAGAGTTGCACCTGCCGCGTCAAGTGGGAGAGAACGTTCTGGAGAGTCCGCTTCCTTGATGTGTGGTAGTTGAGCGCGTGAGTCATGCATCGAGTTCATCGTCGTGAACTTCATGATCTTGTCTGGTAGATTTCTACGGCTGTGAAGATCGTAAATCACCCGCTTTATTCTTGGTCGGAGTTCGCCACATCTGTCAACGATGGCCTTGACCAAGAATGCCATTAGCGCTAGCAGGCTCGCCGTCTCCTTCTCCAGTGATGTGGAACGCTCATCAAACAATTCTCGGCATTGCTGAACAGAGAGCGTGTCTTGGACAAGTGCATCACGATGACACATCTTAACTCGAGCGACTCGCTTTTCGGCTGTTTTCCACGCGTGGTTAAGGAGTATCTTCTGCCGCCACTGTCTGCCGTCCCCTCGTCCATAACGTTTAGTGAACTCGAGCTTCAGGATTCCTACAAGTTTGCTGGCTTCCTCCAGCCATTTAGTCTCGATACCAGTACTTTTGGGCACAGATGTATTCTCGTTCATCACCAAGCCGCCCACACAAACGCGACACGTGGCGTCATCTGGCACGAAGAACGATGATGGCAGCATTCTCGAGCAACAGTAGCAGTAGCCGGGGTCGTACGAGTCCACATTCACGCCCGACAGTGGCGCTGCACAAGTGATACACTCTTCCACGTGTGGGTTTCCGCTCCCAGCGGCAGCTTCACCAACAAGGTCTTGAAATTGCCCGAGCGCACTTCCCAGTGCATTCGAGATCGCGATCCCTCGACTGGTTACGAACGCCGACAGCGCCAGCGCCTGCATCATTCTCAACGTTACGGACTCGACTTCGTTTGAAATCCACTCGTCGAAAACGGCGTCGGGAGCACCACGAGTCTCTTGGTCGCTTAGTTGGCTTGAGAGAACTTGTTGGTTGGTCAGAATACCATTCCGTGCTGTGGCCCACGCCGTGATCGGTCCAGCAAGGTTCGGATCCGCCTGTAGCACACGCTGTGCCGCCGACGGATCGTCCACGAGATCCTCTAACTGCCTCATGCATTCTTCCACGCGCGGCGATATCCGCAACCGCGCGGGTAGCGCATCCGCAAGAGAGTGCTCGAGACCCTCTTCACCGCACAACACGCACGACCTGCACCGTCGGTAGTTCTGCTTGGCGAGCTCTTGCTCGGAAAAATCGGCCACGGGCAACGGGCGGCGGCAACACAAGCAGAAAAGCGTGGCGGACGTTTCACCGCTGGTATTGGATGGCGCTGCGTCCTCCAGCACCGTAAAGCAGCGCGGGCACGACTTGGTCAATCTTGGCGCTGGGGTGTCGATGGATGCGGATGATGGTAACGACGCGAGCAGCGCGCGCGCGAGCTCAGCGGCCGACACGGGGCAGCGCACCGGCTCCGCATCATGGAGCGGTATCGTGATGGTCTCGGAAGGAGTCTCCGGCGGCGGACGTTCTAGCTTCACTTGCAGTGTGGCAACGTCTACCTCAGCGCCACGGGAGGTGACGGGTGCTGATCGACAGTTTGCGCCTTGTCCTGGGCTCCCAGACGCCGCTGTTGCGTCAGCAGACGCCTCAGATCCGTGCGGATCCGACTTCACAGCGCGCGGCGCCTCGTCGCCGCTCAGCTCGTCGTAGCACTCGCTCTCCGTCGTGCTCCCATCGTACTCCATGTTGTCCGATGCTTTTTGTGGCGGGACCCTCCGAACTCCTTGTTCAGGTTACTGAAATAAGTGCAATCATCATGCAGGTACCGGTTTTCTCAACACAGGATCTCCCTATGTCAGTACATTTGCGAACACCATCCTTCGACACAAGGCACATCAACTCAAAATGTGTGGCGACGGTAGCGAGACGGAGAGCGAGCCGCATGATGCGCCCGACAGCGACGTGGAGGCGCCGACCGGCTGTGTATTGCATCCGCCATACGAAGCGCTTTCGAACGATGGCACATTCGCTGCGAGCGCTGCTCTACAAGGTGATCTACAAGTGAAAACATCATCGAGTGAGACCGCCGATCCAGGAGCTCACATGCCGCCGCTGGCGCAAGCGCAAGTGCTCCCGCAAGCCGCGGCTCCGACTGTCGGATCCGATGCGTTTGTGTCGCCGTTCGCTTCGCTCGCGGTGCGATCGCGAGAGCCAACGGCGCTGCAGTGTGAGGAATGCAGGGCCACTCTCACGCTGCGGTGGCTGCCCGGGTCGTCCTCTCCTCACGGCGCCGAACTCGAGCCGGCATGCTGCGACTGCTGTCGCCATGTCGTGCCTCGTGAAGTCATCGACTCGCGGCCGTCAGGGGCGGACGTGTCGCTCTGCTAGAGCTGCCACAACAACTACGTCATCGACGTGGATGACGGCAACGCATCCGCGCGAACGATCAACGTCGCGTGGATCCAGCAGCTTGCAGACGCCGCAGAAAATATTCACAACCAAGTCGCATCGACAGTGACAGAAAGTGCTTGTGTGGACGTGAAGACCGACGAGGCAGACCGGGTGCTGAGCCACTGGAAACAACACGCCGCCGACCTCAAGATTCGTCAGAGAAACGCGCTCCAGCAACGCCATACCTGGATGGACCAAAGTCGTGCTCTATACCTTGAGCAAGTTTGCACGGACCACTCGCTTGTAAAGGCGCTGGTGGCGGCGATTGTGAATGGCCTCGAGAAGACCACGGCGCGGGCAACTGGCGTCCCGACATCCGTGAAACAAATTCTCTTCACTGTGTACAAGGGCCGTGATATGCCTCAAGACATTGCGCATGCTCTGGCTCGGCCACCTCCAGTTCTGCCCGCTCCCGCTGTCGACGTGGAAGTTACAGATCACTGCGAGAACAGCTCCGCAGCTCTCGGCCCGTCAAAACCCACCTCCACCCCCGAGATCGGCTACTGCGACTGCTGTCGGCGTGTACTTCCAAAGTCGGCAATCGCGGTGACATCGCCGGACTTGCGTTCGACCGTCTGCTCCACCTGCCACGCCGCTCATCTGATATCTCAAGACCCGGCATATTATGACACGCTCGCCAAACGGATCGACATGTCACGCATTCAAGAACTCACCGCGTCCAGTGAGGATATACGGTCGCTGATGGTCGTTGCGACTCGATCAAATATCTCGGCAGCGAGTCGTGCGGCGAGTGGCCAACGGTTGAACGCGGCCCATAACGAGGTGCGTACGCTCCAAAACAGAAGCCAGCGACTGCGACAACAGGAGAAGAAGATGATACGATACAGCAACGTCTCGGTCCGCGTCAGTCGCACGCTGTACGCAGACCACGTCGCGGTCGACTTGGCGCTGCTTGCCGCTCTCCGCCATCTCCTGTCGGTTCAAGTTGAGGTAGCAAGGCTTCGTGCGGTGAAGTTGTCGTCGAAAGTGAACCGCCAGCTCCCAGCGTTCGGGGTTCTCACTGCGGCTAATGGCACAGAGCCCAACCGACCGGAGACGAGCAAGAAGAGAGCGCGTCCAAGCAACCATGCACCGCGCCCGAAAGCGCCCCCAAAGAAGCGAAAAGTGGCTCCTAAACCGAGAACAAAGCCCAAGCCGAAGCCCACGCCCAAGCCCACGCCCAAACAGCGCAAAGAGCACCAAGAGCGCAAAGCGCCAGTTCACACCTACTTCCACAAAACTGAGATGCAACAAGCGCCTCACACGGAGACAAAGGTGAAGACGGAGGCGGTGAAGACGGAGGCGGTGTACGTGAAGAATGAGATCTAACCCACGGAATCCTCATCGATCGTTCTGATCAAACCACCGACGATAATAAGTACCGCATACTGCTATGGCAGATGTGTGCATCCTGGGAAAGGGTTTAACGAGAAAATGATTTCGTCGCCTCTCAGATGAAGCGCTTGGCCCAGTACGAAGCCTTCATTGTCAGTTTGTCTCTCCGTCTCCACGATGGTGAGGCTGCGCGTCGAGGAGAAGCTGGCAATCGTTGCGCAGTGGGAGCGCGAGCGTCAAGGTGGCGCAACGATGAGATAATTCGCCACCAAGCACGGCGTCTCCTGCAGCGCCATCTCGAAATGGACGCACAAGCGCGAACGTTTGGAGCACACGACGCCGAACAAGAAGAATGTCCCTCGCGCGCGGAAAGTATCCCTACGAGAGCCATGAGCTGCAAACGTTCCTTCAGCAGCGAGACCACGCTGGTGAGTTTTTGCTTAGGGCTCCCTGGAATGATAAAGGTTAGTGACGTTTCGGATTCTTGTTTGCTAGGAGTGTCGACCAGCGTCGTTGAGCTGTTGGATTACGTTCATGAGCGCGGATTTTTCTCGTCGTCTCCGTACATCAGCCGATATATGTTCTGTCGGCGGGCGAATTCCGAGGGCAGCACGCGTGGCAACGCTATCGACACGGAAAACGAGCAGGACGATGACACAGAGAGCGACGTAGAAACGGCTCCGCCCGAACGAGTGTGCAACGGTGGCTCGATCAGTACGTGTACCGGCCTACAAGTCGACATGTCAGCTGAAATGATGTCAAGCAAGTCAAAAGCCATGACGTTTCCGCGAGATCAGATGCAACCGTCGACGTTAGCACCTAAATTGTCTCTGAAAGCTGAATGCAGAAATGGTAACTCACCGTTTGAGTCGCGCGCTGTGCGTGGTCAGAATTGTTTAGGCAAGCGTAAGCTGGAACAAGACGAGTCTACTTCTCGCGACTCGAAGCTCGCTAAGACGGCTGAGCAGAGGCCAAAACCCATTCGACGCCTTGCGAAGCGAAAACGCAGAGTTCAACGTAGCAGCTCATAGCCCCATTCCGTCGTGCAAGACGTTATCACCGGCGAGCTCAGAGGCAAAGATCAAGGCTCAGCCCATTCAAGCAAAGCGAGAGTTGTGAGGCTGAGTTTTTGTAAGGTTTAGTGGTTGGAAGGACGCTTTGCTTCATCTCAACACACCAATGTGAACTGTATACACACAGTATTGTCTCGCCGCAGTGTTTAGTAGGTGCGGGTGAAGACGGGCGTCTCGATCTCCTGGCCCTGGTTGTTAAACACATGATACGTCACGGTAACCGTGCGCGTGCTGGGCACGACCTCGAACGACGCGAAGCCGTACTTCTTCTTGAAGTACACCACCTGCGCGGCAGTCTTGCCCACCTCGGCCTCGTCGATTGTACGCCCGCCGCCGCCAAACATAACGTAGTCGGTCTTGTTGGCCTGGAGGAACTGGAGGTCGTGCTCGTGGCCGCACAGGTAGGCCTTGACGTTGTCGTTGGCCTCGATCAGGCCTCGCAGACGCAGCATCGTGGCCGTGCTGTTGTCGCCGGCCTTGGCGTTCGAGTAGATGTGGTGGTGGCCCGCAGCATAGACGAACTCGGCGCTCGGGTCGTTGTACTCGCTCTCGGCCCAGGCAAAGTCCTCGTCCGACTTGAGCGTCTGCGTGTCGACGACGACGGTCTTGAACTTCTCGCCCGAGTCCACCGTCGCGTCGATGCTGTAGTACTTGCTGGGCATGATCCAGTACTCGGACCCGGGCTGCTGGCTCGAGCCAAAGTCGATCTGCGCCTGGCCGTTGCCGTACCAGTCGTGGTTGCCCATGTACGCGATCCAGGGCAGCGTCAGGTTCGTGCCGATCTGCCAGCGCTCGAGCCAGAACGAGCGCCAGATCTCGTCCGTTACGTTCGCAACGCCGTTGTTGTAAAAGTTGTCGCCCACGGCCAAGAGGAAGTCGTAGTGGTTGGCCTTGGCCTCCTTTATGACGCCGTCGCGCACGCCCAGCACGTACGGCGCGATGAACTCCTCACCCCAGTCGCCGAGACCGGGGAAGCGAATGCGGTCAGTCTTGCGGCAGTCGAGCTCGATGCGGTGCGGCGTCGCAGCGTCGGTCTTGATCGCGCAGCCGGTACGAGGCGCTTGCGTCGGCGGCGCCTGGCTGGGCGCCCCGGCGTCACCACAGCTCGGAGTCGTCTGCGCCGACGCGGCGGTAGCACACGCAGCTAGCCCAGCGAAGAGGCGAAGATGAGTACTGGCGCCGAGCATGTTGGAAGCAAGAGGTTGCAACGGCGAATGCCACCGCGCAAATTCGAGAATGAGCAGCGCTGGATGCGCGTGCCAGGAACTGCCATGGTGGTGCCCCCGGTGAGGGCAGGGCCGGTAAAGGGCGTGCGGTGATCATCGCTCCTTCTCAAGCGAATCTTCTCATGCCACTATGACCATCCGGACCCCCGGGAAGCGACGCCCACCATTCTCAAATCTCATGAACTGATGACCCCGCCGCGCACACACGCGACCCCTGCTGACAGGAGGCGCGAATCTTCTCATGGACATTCGCGGAGGCGCGTGTCCCATCTCAGCAGCTTTCGACTTTCAAAAACAGTATCCAGGGATTCAACTTCAACTTTTTGTTCCTGGTGGAAGTCAGTAGAAGGGATATGCATTCACGAAGAAACCAATTGCATAGACAGGTCCGTCGCCCTGTCATTCTCTCTCGCTCTCTCTCGCTCGCTCGTTATCTCTCGATTCCCCAGCGGCCGCGTCGCCTACCAGAGCTTGCACTTGTGCTTCGGGTTCATCTTCGTGCCGGCCTTTCACTGGAACGTCTTGGCGAACTCGTCGCTGTTCATCGCAACAGCGTTGACGCGCGCCGAAGAGGGCGCGTGGACGTCGGTGGACAGATTGTCCTTGAGCACGTCGTCGAGGACCTTGTTGCACTACATCTGGCCAAACGACACGAAGAAGAGCTTGTCCACTTCGCTGTCCTTCGTTGGTCTCAAACTTGACGCCGCTCTCAGCCCACTTGTGGTACGCATCAAACGCCACACGGACGCCCCCGTTGTCGGCAATGTTCTCGCCCACTGTGAGCGTCCCGTTGACGTTGCCCACGGGTTCACCGCTGTCGCCGCGCGCCACTTGCTAGTCGTACTGGCTCGCCAGGCACGTCGCGCGTGCCTCGAACTCCTCGTCCGATGCCGCACTCCACCAGTTGCGCTTCTTGCCGTCGCCGTCGTAGAGACGCCCATTCGAATCAAAGCCGTGCGTGAGCTCGTGGCCCATGATGACTCCGATCGCCCCAAAGTTCTGCACCGGGTGGACCCCGCCCCTGTAGAACGGGGGCTGCAAGATGGCAACCGGGAAGACCATTTTGTTGTCGAACACCGTGTAAGCGGCGTTCACTTTGAGAGCAGACTCGGTCCATTCCGCGCGGTCCACGGGGCGGTAAATGCGTGCGAGCTCTTGGCGAGAGCTGTGGATCTTGATGGCCTGCACATTCGCAAAGAAGTTGTCGCGTGACACCACGAACGGGTACGCCGGCTTCTTGGTGGAGAGGCCGATGAAGTGCGCGACCTTGGCTAGTTTTGTCTCGGCTTCTGAGCGCGTGGCGTCGTCGAGCCATGTGAGCGCCGCGATGTGTTCACCCATGGTCTTGCGGATCACGCTCACCATGGTCTCCACGTTGGCTTCGCGGGCCTGGTTGAGCGTCTTGAGGAACAGGAACTTGCTCAGCAAATCCGGGAAAGACTCGGTCACGAGCTCGTAGCAATCATCTTCCCGCTTTGTTGGCGTCGCGGAGCCTTTGAGCTCCTTATCAAACAGCTCGAAGCGGGCCTGAAGAAGTCCTGACCTAGGGCAGGTGCGTGGTAGTGGACGTACTGGAACGAGTAGTAGAGCTTCAGTTCCTCGAGGTCCAGCAACTCGAGCAGGGCCTCAACGTCATCCATGAAGAAGTGCGTTCGACGAGGTGAAATCGAGAATGAAATGTGCAAGAGCCCTTGCAGTACGCGGAGAGAGCGCGCGTAGTAGGCCCACTCGGGTAGCTACGAGGGCGCTGGTCGTCCATGGTCAAGTGGCCTCATCGCATCCTGGTTTGGCGTTTGCTCAAGGAAGACAGGAGACGTCCTTGTTCGCGAGCCCGTAAAAAACATCATGTGATTCAACCTGAGTTGGGTTGACCGGTGGCGAAGTTGGTGGAGGACATGAGCGGCTACCGTACAACGTGAACACACGACTGCTTACGATACAAGCTTGAAGCTGCGTACGGTGTGATCACACCGTGCTGGTGGCAGCAGCTCACACACGTATGCAGCGGAGTGCTCTCTCCGCCGTGGGTACACGACAAGATCCCGGAGGTTGTGCAACAGTAAATCGTCCTCAATTGTGACGTCGAAGCACGGTACCTATTTTGAAGCAACGTAGCCAAGCACTGGCAATTTCGACGCTTGGGTCGTTTCACCAGCAGCAGAGATCCACTGCAGAACCCGTACCGGCATCCAGTCGTAATCGTCGGCGCTTGGGTTCTCTCTACAGGGGCGACAGCCCACTGTCCGCTCCTTCGTCACTACTGTAGTGTGCTGAGGCCCAAACCACGAGCTACTTCGAGTGACGCAATTCCCCACCAAATAGTTTGGGTGCGGATCATCTACGAACGTCGATCCGCTCAGTGGTGGCTTTGGGTGTTTTTCAGCAGTGAGCGGCGCGTGTGTACTAGTATGTGTGTGCGCTGCTTGTGGAGAGCAGACGTATCCGAGTCATGTGTGGAGAGGAAGCCCGCACGGGCAGCGTGGCAAAAAATCCACGAAGCTGGGATCTCATTTTGCCATCCGTTTTCTGTAAAAGATAATATTTGCACTTCAAGTATACCTGTTTGAAGAGAACAATCGAAAAGGGACTGGTTTGAGCGCCACAACGCGGACGCGCGGTGCATCACCACGGCCGCCCTCGCGTGGGTGTGCCACAGCGCCTGTCGCATCGCTTCGGAGTGTGCGACAGATAGCAGCGCGGGGGATTGTGCCTACCAGAGCTTGCACTTGTGCTTGGGGTTCATCTTACTACCGGCCTTGCACTGGAACGCCCTGGCGAAGTGTTCGCTGTTCATGGTGACACCATTCACGCGGGCTGCGCCGGGCGCGTGGACGTCATTCGTGATCAGACCCTCCACCGCGCTGTCGGCCATCTTGCCACACCACATCTGGCCAAACGATACGAAGAAGAGCTTGTCCACTTCGCTGTCTTCGACGCCGTTGGAGTCAAACTTGACGCCGCTCTCAGCCCACTTGTGGTACGCGTCGAACGCGAGCCCGACGCCGCCGTTGTCGGCGATGTTCTCACTCACCGTGAGGTTGCCGTTGACGTTCCCCACGGGTTCGCTGCCATTTGCGTACGCGACGAATTGATCATACTGGTTTGCCAAGCACGTCGTCCGCGCCTCGAACTCCTCGGTCGCAGCCGCGGTCCACCAGTCGCGCACGTTGCCGTCGCCGTCAAATTATCGTCCGTTCGCATCGAACGCGTGCGTCAGCTCGTGGCCCATGACGACGCCAATCGCACCAAAGTTCTGCACGGGGTGCGAGCCGCCGTCGAAGAACGGTGGCTGGAGGATCGCGGCAGGAAATACCATTTTGTTTTGCCAGGGCGTGTAGTGCGCGTTCACAAGCAGCGCAGACGTGCCCCACTCCGCTCTGTCTACGGGCTGGTTGATCTTTGCGAGCGCGTCGCGGAACCACTGGTCACGGATGACCCGCGTGTTCGCGAAGAAGTTGTCGCGCGAGAGCACGAATGGGTAGGTCTTCTTAGTCGAGTAGCCGATGAAGTGGGCAACGTGGGCGAGCTTGGCGGCGGCCTGCTCGCGCGTGGCGTCGTCGAGCCACGTGAGCTTCGCGATGTGCTCGCCCATGGTCTCCTCAATCACACTCACCATGGCCGTCACGCTCGCCTCCTGGTCTGACGTGAAGGATTTTAGGAACAAGTGTTTGCCTAGCAGGTGCGGGAAGGCGTTGATCACAGCGGCGGAGCAGGTGACGTTGCGTGCCGGTCGCTCGGTCAGACCCTGAAGCTGTTCCTCGAAGAGCTCGTAGGGAGCCTCCAGGAAATCCTCGCCAAGGTACGGCGCGTGGAAGTGGACGTACAGGAATGAGTTGTAGACTTCTTGCTGTTGTATGGGCTTGAGGCGTTGCTGGTAAGTTTGAGAGTGAGTTTATTTGATGTGCTTACATCTAAGCCTATCTGCCTCCACCTAGGTCCTTAGTTCGGCATCATCATGGAGAAGACCCTCATGGGGTTCCCTCGCGGCGCCTCTGTGCGCGCGTCCGCACGCCCGTGTGGTCGTCCGGGCCCTGAGCACGACGGCGTGGATGAGAGGCATGCGCTCCCTGCAACCCACTCGGTCGACGGTGGGTGCGGGCGTAATCAGCGCGTCGGCTCTGGCGAGCGTGCGTGTTGGTGCGGCCATCTTGCTGACGTCCACGCTGGGTATGGGTGTGGTCGCCAGCAAGATGACGTCCCACGTCGACGGTGCGGCCGTGGTTGCGATCACGGTCTTGTTCTGCGTGGGTTCGATCACGGTACGGATGTTGGTCATCATCGTGGGTGTGACTCTGGTCATCGTCATGGTTGTGACTCTGCTCCTGATTATGGTCGTTGCCACGGGTGTGGGTTCGGCCGTGATCAGGCTGTCGAAGTTGACATCCTCCCCCGGTTGAGGTGGCGTTGGCATCTTGCTGCTCCCGCAGCTCCTTGATCGAACGCTTCCAATGGACGACATGCTTGATGTCCTTCTCACGTTCCCAGGTGCTTTCGGACACTGGTTCACCAAGCCACTTGACCAAGTATTCTGGCTTGAGGTTGAACTGTCGGCGCTGCAGCAGTCGCTCGATCACTCGCATGCCGTTGTCAACCTCAGGGTCGGCAAGCTCCACGGGAGTTTGCTTCGCGACAGGGCGCGAACGGAATCGTGATGGTTGCTCGGGGTAGTGCTCCAGGAGTTCAACGTTGAACGAGGGGTGGAGGCGTTGTAGCTGCTTTGGCAGCTTCAATCGTGCGACGTTCTCGTTGATCATGTACTCGATCGTGAATGGACCAATCGCTTGTGCTTTCAGCTTTGCCTTCTTCAACTCCGTGTCATGCGTGACTTGTTGTAACGGAATATGCGTGGTCTTCAGTAGCACTAGGTCGCCGGCTTTGAAGTCAGGCTCTCCGCGCTTTAGATCGTAGTGACGCTTTTGGCGTGCCTTGGCGTCAAGCAGATTCTGCCGAGCCTGCTCCACTACCTCGCGACGCCGCTCGACAAACTGCTTCGCATACTCAGCCTTCGTTTTGGCTGCGGCTGACCGCTCGCTACTCTCACCGAGATGCCCAATCGGATTGTCAGCCTTACGACCGGTGTCAATTTCAAATGGCGTGAGTTGAGTCGACGCACTCATCAGCGTGGCGTGCGCGTACTCCGCAGTCCCGAGATGCTCAACCCAATCTCGTCCCTGCATCGTCGTGAGGCACCGTAGAGCGTCCTCGAGTACACGGTTCTGTCGCTCGACCTGACCGTCTGCTTGAGCGCGGTGGGCCGTGGTCATGTGCAACTGGACTCCGAGAATGGCCATGAGCTCTTGCCAAAAGATCGCGGTGAAACGCGAGTCGCGATCGCTGATGATTACCGATGGTAGACCGTGGTGGCGCACAACGGCGTCGAAGAACACGCGTGCGCACTCCTGTGCGGTAGCCGTTGTGTGTATCGGAGCGTACTTGGCACGCTTAGACAGTAAGTCCACTGCAACCATAATACAGTCATAGCCTCGCGACACAGGGAGACCGGAGATGAAGTCAACCCCCACGTGCTCCCAGCACTCAGTTGGCACCGCATTGGGAATGAGCTTGCCGGTCTTCTTCCGGCTGGAGCTCTTGAACTTCTTGCATGTCAAACAGGTTGCCACGTACTCGGTCACGTCTGCCTCCATACCATCCCAAAAGTACCACTGAGACAGTTTCGACAGCGTTCGTGGTGTTCCTGGGTGCGCAGCTCCATCGTGGAACTCTGCAAGCACTGCCGTGCGAAGCTCGTCCACGTTCGGCACACACAGTCGGTGGATCGCGTTCCCGTCTTCGAGAAATATCAAACCATCACGTCTGTAGAGCGTGCCGTTCGGTGTTCTGGCACTGGCCCGTCCGGTCATACTCCTGTAGGCAGGGTCTTGCCTGTATCCGTCGGCGAATGCCTCGCGCATACCATCGTCGAGATGCACTGTGGTCGCACGCAGCTCTGCTGCACCAATAATCACCGTTCCAATGTGTTGTGGCTGCTCGGTGCGCGATACAATTCCCTCCCCCCGTGATTGATCATCCAGGAGTAGATGAAGATCGTAGGCGTCAGTGCTGGCGAGATCGTTCATGACACGCTGACGCTCGTGAATCAAACGCTGAGCGTCAGCACAGCACCCGACGCACTCGTGCACAGAGACGGTATTCACCATGAGGGGCGGCGCAGCAGGCGAATGGTGATCAGCATTGTCACCAGGCGAGGGAGGTGACTCGTCTTCTGGATGTTCATCACGCTCGATGTGTCGCGACAGAGCGTCGGCCACAATATTCTGTACACCCTTGACATGATGTAGTTCAAAGTCGAATTGAGCGAAGAAATCCAACCAGCGCGCCAACTTGGGCGAGACATTCGGGTGATGAAGAAACCAGCGGCAGGCAATGTTGTCTGTATAGACGTCGAATGAGCGCCCGTGGAGATAATGGCGCCACTTGCCGAGCGCGAGCTTAATCGCATAAAGCTCCTTTTCGTGAGCCGGCCACTTGAGCTCGTGCCGACCGAACTTCTTGGAATAGAAGGCAATGGGGTGATCAAATCCGTCGTGGCGTTGAGCCAACACTGCGCCACAGCAGAGGCGCGACGCGTCCGTCGTCACAATGAACTGCATCGAGAAGTCCGGGAGGCGGAGGATTGGTGCTTGCTGAAGGGCAGCCTTGATCACTAAGAACGCATTCTCCTGGTAGGGACCCCAACTCCAAACACGATCCTTCTTGATCAAGTCGCTGAGCGGCAGCACGATGTCGGCAAATCGGTGGATGAATCTGCGATAATAACCTGCAAGACCCATGAAGCTTTGGAGCTCCTTTACCGAAGTCGGTCGTTGCCACTGTTCGATCGCCAAAGTCTTCTTCTTGTCTACTTGCAGACCCTCAGAACTGATTGTGTGACCGAGAAAGTCAACCTCTGCCTTACCAAAGACACACTTGCTCAAGCGGACGTACAACTTCTCGGTTCTCAGCACCTCAAAGACTTGGCGTAGATGCTCAACATGGTCGTCCATGTTCTTGGAGTAGACACAAATATCGTCCAGATACACGACGACGAAGTCGAAGCGGTCGAACATTAGTCGCATCAGCCGTGACCACAGTCCTGGCATGCCGGCTACACCCATCGGTGCTACACACCATTGGTACGTCTCCGTGCCGGTTCGGAATGCCGTATATGGGCGTGTCGCGGGCTTGACGCGCATCTGGTGGTATCCTTGGGCGAGGTCAAGCACGCTGAACACTACCCCGCTCGACATCTTGTCAAACAGCTCCTCTATGTTTGGAAGAGGGATCTTCGGAATCACTGTCTGGCTGTTCAAGTACCTGTAGTCGACGACCCAGCGAATGGGCGATGTCGCATCACCGCTACGGATCCACTCGTTGCGACTAGGGATCTTGCCGGTCGTCGGATCCTTCTTCGGTACGCCAAAGACATTTGACACCCATGGGGAGTTGCTGATCTCGATCCACTGCTTCTCCAACAGGTCCTTCACGAAGATCTTCAACGCGTCCTGCTCGGTCTTCGACAAGCGATACGGTGCTCGTGAACTTGGGCGAGCATCCGGTTTCAACTCGAGTTCAAACTCTACATCACGTTGTGGCGGAAGCCCTGAGGGTAGCGACTCGGGAAACACATCCATGTACGCTTTCACCAAAGCTGCAATCGGTTCACAAAGTCCGTCTGGATGAGGAGCCGGAGTGACCTTCACGTGATAGAGTTCCACGTGCGGTTGATCAGCCGTACGCATTGGGATGTGCCAGTACGCGGGTCTCACGTCGTACAGTGCAGGCGAGTGTGGCGGTAGTTCAATCTCGTGAGTTCGCCAGTCGATGCGCGGATTGTACTTGGTAAACCACGGTTTGCCGAGTATCACATCGTGGGCAGGCGGTAGTTCATACTCAGTGAACGTCAGGTCGCTGTAGATGCGGCCGTCGAGATGAACGACTCCATCACGTTCGCGCAGCACCACGTTGCTAACTCCTTGACCGTCAAAGCCTGCAACAGAAGCACGATGCTCTCGAGCGGGTCCGCTCAGGATACCCGGGCGGATCAAGTTGTGGTTCGCCCCACAATCGAGCAGAGCAACCAGCTCAACACCATCGATCGTCACCATCTTACGAATCAGCTCGTTGTTGTTGTCGCACGGTCGATGGATCTGCACCATGTTCACGTTATACGCTTGAAACGTCACTGTCTCGGCTCCGGTGACCACCTCTGGTTCACTTGGTGTGATGGTCACCGTGTTGATCGTTCGTCTGTGACGCGCGCCAACGTGCCGCGGACGCTGCCGACGATCCGAATGTTCGCGGCTGCGGCACTGGTTCTGACGATGGCCAGACCGCCATCGCCTGCGACAGAGTGTCACAGCGACGGTAAGTCACTTCCTCCCGCGTTCGGGAGACCAAGCCGTGGACGAACCACGTGATCTGGTCAATGGTGCTCATGTGTTCGACCTGACAAATGATCTGGCGAAACTTGGCGATGTAATCCTCTAGTCCCGCGCAACGGTGCTGCTTGAGGTTGAACAGCTCCGTGCGCAGACGCTCCTGCAAGTCCGCCGGTACAAACTCCTTCTGCAGAGCAAGCGCCAACTCGTGCACAGTCTTGAACTTGTCCTGCGAGAAAGTGTACCAGGCCGCCGCCTGATCCTTTAAGTTTGACGCGACCATTGCGATCAGTCGCGGCTGGTTCTCTGGTGCGTCGACGTCGATATTCTTGGCACTAAAGTACAGTTTTGCTTGTTGCAAAAAGATCTGCAACGGTTCCCCCATCTTGCCATGGTACGTCGGCATACTGATCCCCTCGACGCGTTTCTCAGCCTCACGGGGACGCCATGCCTCCATGCGCTGCAGTTGTTGCACAAGGAACTTACTCACGTCCTCGTGCTGCGCAGCCATCAGTTCCGCGATCCTGCCCTGGATCAGCGATGCATCGTCTTGGCCGCCGCCAAACACCGTGTTCTCGCCTTCGAGATCGTCCATGCCGGGACGACGTCGACTGCTTCGCGGGTCGTGTCTTCGTCTTCTCTTCTGGTCTTCGCCTTCTTACTGCGGTTCGGTTCTTCTTCAAGGTGTTCTCCTCGCCGTGCGTTCGTTCGTCTTCTCGTGGGAACCCTCCTTGCTTGCCTTCTTGTCTCGTCGCTCACTTCACGTGCGGTCGTCTTCTTGTAGTTGCCGTCGGCTAGTGTGGCCACCACTGCGTCGGAACTTGCACGCTCGAGGTCACTAGTAGCGACCAACAAGTGCTACCACTTGTAGACTTCTTGCTGTTGTATGGGCTTGAGGCGTTGCTGGTAAGTTTGAGAGTGAGTTTATTTGATGTGCTTACATCTAAGCCTATCTGCCTCCACCTAGGTCCTTAGTTCGGCATCATCATGGAGAAGACCCTCATGGGGTTCCCTCGCGGCGCCTCTGTGCGCGCGTCCGCACGCCCGTGTGGTCGTCCGGGCCCTGAGCACGACGGCGTGGATGAGAGGCATGCGCTCCCTGCAACCCACTCGGTCGACGGTGGGTGCGGGCGTAATCAGCGCGTCGGCTCTGGCGAGCGTGCGTGTTGGTGCGGCCATCTTGCTGACGTCCACGCTGGGTATGGGTGTGGTCGCCAGCAAGATGACGTCCCACGTCGACGGTGCGGCCGTGGTTGCGATCACGGTCTTGTTCTGCGTGGGTTCGATCACGGTACGGATGTTGGTCATCATCGTGGGTGTGACTCTGGTCATCGTCATGGTTGTGACTCTGCTCCTGATTATGGTCGTTGCCACGGGTGTGGGTTCGGCCGTGATCAGGCTGTCGAAGTTGACATGAGTAGTAGAGCTTGAGGTCCTCGAGATCGGTCGCTTCGTACAATGCCTCGACAAAGTCAAAGTAGGCGGGCGTGGGGAAGAAGACGTCGCTGTCCAACGTCATAGCCGATCGCGCCAGCAGGTCACGACCCTTAGCGAGGGCGTGGAACCCTAGAGGATACTTGGTCGATGCTTGGCTGTACGTCAAATATCTCTCTTTGGACGGATCCGCATTCCACAAACTCGTCGCGAGCGCCGTTTCGATGGCAATAATCACGTCCTCGGCGTACGTGGTGTCGTCGCAGTTGCCTTCCGGATTGATGCCGGCGAGCGTCACTAGCTGCGAGATGTACTGTCGGAGTAGCTCTTCCACGGCGCCGAACTGGGCCGGGTCGGTGTAGTAGCCGAAGTTGGGGAGCACAAAGCCTCTGCTACCCGCTGACAGCACATTTCGAGTGGCGTCGCGGGGATCTGGGGCCGGCCACACGTTCGTGAAAAGCGACGGCCCCGAAGACCCGATGGTGCCGGCGAGCTTCACCAACTGCTCCTTGGTGTCGCGCTCCGGATCCGACCCAGGTCGTACTGGAGCGGCTCGCTGGCCAGCGCTGACAGCGTGTCCAGCGCCATGCGCGACTCGTAAAACTCGCCAATGTGCGGCCAGTCCTGCTGAATAATCTCTTGGACGGTCGCATTGTTGCGCGCGGAGACTCCGGTGAAGGCGTAATAATACGAGTTCCGGTCTTCCGCCAAGGTGGTATTCTTGAGCCAGGTACCGCATGCATACTCGTAGAAATCCTCGCACGGGTCGGCTGCACTGTTCATCAGAGCCACAACGTCTGCGGGGAATGCCGCGTGAGCTGGTTTGGAGCCGAGCGCGACAACAGCGAGCGCGGTGGCCGTGAGAACGATCATCACGTTTGGCTTGTGCGGGAGGAACGTCTAGAAGCGCACTGCATGGATCAACGCCAGCCTGAAAATGACAGCGAGTGGCTTGGTGCGCCATCAGGGAAGAAGACGCCACTTCCAAAAGAGACCTCCCCCTACGATCTCTTCACAGCACTCAGACGGCGTGGGTTGTGTTCGTCGTCCCGAGCTATAGCAGCCGTGTTGTGGATATGAAGGCATTTGGTCGGTGTAGTCAGCCTCCAGCAAGGACAGCGAGAGTTCCTCCTCCTGCGGAGGAACAGATATAGGCGCTATACTTCCGGTACCAATATACCCATGCACCCATTTCGAACCCAAGTGGTGGCACGTGGTGGCGTTCTGCCGCACTGAGATCCCATCTCATCCTGTGGTTGGTACTCTCATAGCTAACGAGACCATGCGTGTCTTTTATCCCTAAACTTCAATCAAAGATGGCTTGGATGGTTTGATTGGGAGGATGGATAAAGCCGTGATACACTGAAAACCTGTTGCAAAAATGCTGAATCACCTGTTGCCTCCATAATAGTGCTGAAAAGCTGTTAAATTAGCGTAATAGTGATTAGAAGCTATAAAACTGCTTGAAAGCTGTCATCCGATGGCAGTTATTACAGTACAGAGCGCCTGTCACGGCTCGCTTCCGTCGGCGCTTGCGCCACGGAAGCAGCGGCAGGCGCCGGACGTATGCCCCCGGGGAGGATCTATCTGTTTCGGAGCCACCGGAGCGAAGCGGAGGTCGGCGACTAGGGAGCGCTCTAGCGCAGCGGAGTGGAGCGGGCGCGGCTTAGCGCCTCGACGCGATCAGCGTCGATCTATACTGATATAAGATGCCCCTCGAACCTGTTTTGTGTGTGACAGCTGTTCAGCACTTCTGTGGTAGCAACAGGGAAGTCAGTAGTTTTGCAACAGGTTTTCAGTAGCGCCCCGGGCTTTATCCGGGAGGTATATCTGAACGTGGTACAGTACCGACGCTTGCACTATACGTATATAGACGTCCACGTAGTTGCGATGCGTAGTTTGCGGCTGCCGAATCC
>JAMFLL010000421.1:0-38557 GCA_027475725.1 Pythium rhizo-oryzae
CGAGCGCTGCACGAGCCGCGCGCGCAGCGCCTCGTCCTGCGGCGGCGGCGGGTTGAACTCGAGGTGGTACGTCTTGCCGGTCTCCGGGTCCACGCGGCGGCCGGAGATGCGCTTGACGACTTCCTCGTCCGGCACGTCCAGCACCACGACCGCGTCCGGCAGGAGCCCGAGCCGCACCATGGCCTGCGCCTGCGCGGCCGTGCGCGGGAAGCCGTCGAGTAGCCACCCACGCGCCACGCAGTCCGGTTCCGCGAGCCGCGCGAGCACCACGTCCACGATCAGCGCGTCCGGCACGAGCTCGCCGGCGTCCATGAACGCCTGGGCTTTCAGGCCCAGCGGGGCGCCGGCCTGGATGCTCGCGCGGAGCATGTCGCCTGTGGACAGGTGGACCACGCCGAACGCCTGCACGAGCAGCTCGCATTGCGTGCCCTTGCCACCGGCGGGCGGTCCGGCGATCACGATCTTGGGCGCCACGTTGAGCGTGGCCGGGGTGTCGTCTAGTGACGCCGCGCTCGCCGCGCTCTTGGCCAAGTTGTTGTACGCGTCGAGCTCGAAGCTCTGCTGCAGCGGCGCGACGTGGATCTCGTCCGAGATCGCGAGTACGCCGACCGCGCGACCAGCGACATCGGCCGCGTACTTGAGATTCGCGGAAGCGGACGCCGCGGCCTCGGCCACGAGGCACACGTTGTGGGCGTCCTGGTCCTTGATGAGCTCGGCGAGGAAGAAGTCGCCGAACTGGCGCGCGACCGACGCGTTGTGCGCGTTCAGGATCGGCTCGAGGTCGTCGTGGTCCTCGACGCGCGCGCGACGCACGTGGACGCTCGGCAGCAAGTCGGCGGCGCGCGACTGGTACACCGCAAACTCGGCGAACGCGCCGTCGAGCGGCCCGGCGAGCCCGCCGCTCGAGGGCTTCGGCGCGACGCGCTCAAAGAACTTGTGGAGCCCGCACGGGTCCGTCTCGAGCTCCACGGACAGCGGCAGCACGAGCAGCACGCACGCGCGGTGCGGCAGCGCCGTGTAGGCGGCGTGGAGCAGCTGCCGCAGCACGGCGCCGCTCGCGGCCGACGACTGCTTGAGCGCGAGGAACGCGAGGAACAGCCAGGTCGAGGGCCGCGGCAGCTCGTACTTGGCGCGCAGGTACGCGCGGAAGGCCTCGGCGCGGTCCGCGAGGTCGTCGCTGAGCGGCGGCGGCCGGTCGTCGAGCGCGCAGAAGCCCAGCACGCGGTCCGCGCGGTGCGCGTCCGTGGCCGTGAGCGCGAGCTCGGCCGTCTCGATGAGTGCGCCCAGCTGCGTGCTGGCGCGGGGCCCGAAAAAGCGCTTGCGCGTGGCCGCGTCGGGCAGGTCGAGCGCGTCTTGGACGTCCCGCTGGTCGGCGTCGGCCGCGCGCCGCACGGCGTAGGCGCCGCTCATGGTGGTGGGCTCCGCGGGGTCGTCGGGGCCGTGGCTCTGGCTCGGCGGGGGACGCGACGTTTCCACGGCGTCTACTGTTGTTCCGCAACAGCAGCACGAGCCGCCGCCGCCCGAGCGGCTCCCGACGTTTCCCATGGCGCTGCGGCTGGGTGGAGCGAGTATTTATACGCCCAAGGCCACGGTCTCCGATATTACGCTACAAAGAAAAGCGACTGAACCCATCTGGAGGAGATATGAGACCGTAATATGTGTGGCTGCCTATTCAACTCTCTGCTAGGTCATGTGCGCTCGCTCTTCTTCGACTTGTCCGACTTGCGGCTGCTCGAGGTCTTCTTCTTGCGACCGCCGCCAAAGAACTTGCGCTGCGTCCAGGCGCGGACGCTCCGCGAGAGTCCGAAGAAGCCGAGCCCTTTGACGACCACGAGGTTGCTGTTCTCGGCCGACCGCACCTCGCCACCTCCGCCTTCACCGCCCAGCTCCCCCACGACGTCGCCGGCCTCGTCGTCGTGCTGTTGGCCGTGGTCAAAGTCGTCGACCGCGAGCAGCTCGCTGCCGGAGAAGCTCAGGAACGGCAGCTCGTCGCGGTGGAACGCGTACAGCACGAGCTGCCGGCGGCTGCTCTTTCCCGCGGCCGCGAGCGCTGCCGGCCCTGGCGACGTCTTCTTGCCCGTGGACGCCCACGAGCTCATGCGACTGAGCCCCGAGCGCGCCTCGCTCGCTGCTGCGCTTGCTCCGGCTGCTCCTCCTGTGCCCGCGCCGGCGCCGTTTCCAACCGCGCCGGCCGCAAGGGCTGCAGCCTGGCTGTTGCGGCGCTGCTGCATCTGGATGCGGTGGATCGACGACACGCGTGGATCCACGCGCACGGAGCGGAAGCCCGTGGCCAGCACGGGCCGCTGACAGCCCTCGGGCAGCGCCAGCAGCAGCACGTCCTTGCTCGCAAAGTCGTGGAACGCTGCACGTAGTTACCATCACCACACAGTGAATCCTGGGACCAGATAATCAGAGAGAGAGACCAAACGACAGGAGCGTACCTTTGGTCAGCAGAAGCTGCGCGCGCACCGTGTGGTCCGGGCTCATGGCGAACATGGTCACCACGAACGCATTGTTGCGCAGCAGGCACGTCTCGATGGTCTCGAAGAACTGCTCGGCGATGACCTCGATGGGCTTGGTGCCGTCCGCGATCGCGAGCTCGCACGCGCCCTGGAACGCCGCGCGCACCTCGTCGCAGTTGTCGTGGTACGCCTTGAGCCGCACGCGGACGGTCTCCTCCGTGTCGTCGCTGCGCTGGATGCAACGCTGCGCGATCTCGGGCGTCGGCGGCGCGTTGAACGTGCGGTGGTAGGTCTTACCGGTCTCCGGATCCAACACGCGGCCCGAGATGCGCTGCACGATGTCCTCATCCGGCACGTCCAGCACGAGCATCGCGTCCGGCAAAATCCCCTTTGCGAGCATCGCGGTGGCCTGCGCGCGTGTGCGCGGGAAGCCGTCCAGCAGCCACCCGCGCTTGACGCAGTCGGGCTTCTCGAGCCGGTCCAGGATCAGGTCGATGATGAGCTCGTCCGGCACGAGCTGCCCGGCGTCCATAAAGTGCTTGGCCTGCATGCCCAGCGGCGCGCGGTCGGCAATCGCCGCGCGCAGCATGTCGCCCGTGGACAGGTGCACGACGTTGAACGCGCGCACGATCCACTCGCACTGCGTGCCCTTGCCGCCCGCGGGCGGCCCGGCGATCACGAGCTTGGGCACGTGGCGCAAGCGGATGGGCCGCCGCATCTTCTTGGCGTTGTACACGTCGCGCACGAGCCGCCGCGTGATCGCCTCTTTGGTGCGCACGGCGTCCACGTAGGTGAGCGTCACATTCTTCATGAAGACCTGGAAGATGGGCTCAAAGTGCGCGTGGTAGGCCGCGAGGCGGCGCCGCACGTGGTCCTCGCGGTCCTCGAGCCGCTGCACGACGTGGTCCGCGCGCTCGGGCGGCGGCGGGTCCGAGTCCAGGTGGTACACGCGGCCGGTCTCCGGGTCCAGCCGCCGCCGGCAGAGCCGCGCGAGCACGTCGTCGTCCGCGAGGCTGATCACGGCCACGAGGTCGGGCACGATGCCCTGCGCGACCATCACGCGCGCCTGCATCTCGGTGCGCGGAAAGCCGTCCAGCACCCAGCCGCGCGAGCGGCAGTCCTCGTCGTTTAGCCGCTTGAGCATCATGTCCATCATGAGCTCGTCCGGCACGAGCTCCCCGCTATCGAGATAGTTTTGCGCCTGCAGCCCGAGCGCCGTGCCCTGGTCGATGTGCCACCGCAGCATGTTGCCCGAGGACAAGTGCACGAGCCCGAACTCCTCCACGAGCGCCTGGCTCTGCGTGCCCTTGCCGGCGCCCGTGGGGCCGCAGAGCACGATCTTGGGCGGACCCGACGACGAGAGGTGCAACGAGGAGGATGCGCGGCTGCCGGCGTCGGCCAGCGGTGCGTGCGGCGCCGAAGAAGACGACGGGAGCTGCGGCGCGACGACGTGCGAGCGGTAGAGCTCCGAGAAGAGCTTGGCGTAGTCGCCTACGCGGTCACCCTCGAACGCGTCCGTGCACGCGAGCAGCCCCGCGGGTGCGCGCTTCGTCAGCGAGTACGCCACGTAGCACGCGTGGTGGTCACCTTGCGCGCTCACGGTCTGCGCGAGCGTCGCGTCGTTGAACCACGCGTGGTAGGACGCACCGTCCTCGAGCCGCGACTGCATCTGCTGGATCTCGACGATCGGCTGGAGCGCGCGAGTGTCGCGCGAGTCGGCCTGGCGCACGTACACTGCGGGCGTGTAGTCGACGCGCACGGCGCGGTAGAAGCGGATGACCGCGCCCGTGGAGAGCGAGATCGAGTCGAAGCACGAGAACGACTGGTGGAAGAGCCCAACCTCCTCGAGCTCCACGCCCACGGGCACGGGCAGCAGGATGCCGCCGATTTCGGCGTGCGAGCTGAAGAGGTAGTGGCAGAGCTCGGCGACGATCCACGAGTGCGCCACGGTCGGGTCCTGGCTGAACGCCGCGAGCAGCACGCAGCCGTTGGCGCGCCCGAAGAGCACGCGCTTCTTAAGGTACTCGGTGGCCTCCGGCCACTTGGCGAGTCCCGCGGGCACCTGGTTGTCGAACGCCGCGAAGCCCACGACGCGGCCCGAGGACGACTCGACGACGCAGAGCGAGAGGAAGCATGTCTCGATCAGCGCGCCCGTGTGGAGCAGCCCGAAGAGCCGGCGGCGGTCGGGCGGCTCGGGCCACTGGAGCGCGTCCACGGCCGCCGCATCCGCCTCGGTACACGCGCGGATCGCGAGCGGCATGGCGCAAGCGGGAGCAGGAGCGATTGCAATGCCGCTCGTGGGCTCAGGATGGATGGTGAGCTTGCTTTCGCGTCACGACCGCCGTGGTGGCCCCCACAGCAACGACCAGAGCGTTCACGGCGCAGCGCAGCGGCATTAATAAATAGAAAGCCAACGGGAGACAAGACACGCGTGAGGGTATTTATACGAGCACACCTCGTGGCACAACAGGCGTCTGTGTATCGCTCCTGGTGCATGCGCCTTGGGGAGAGTCGTATCGGAGACCATGACGCGCGGTTCTTATCTCCGCTTCGCGGGATGTAGCCACCTGGCACAATTCAAATTTGAATTGCAGCATTCACTCCGCGTTTGTGACGACGCGTCCAGTGCCCGCACGGTCTCCGCTAACATTCCCCCACCCGGTATCCTTCCGAACCATGAGCGACATGGCGCTGGCGGCGACGCGCGTGCCGCTGAAGCGCTTCCTGGCGCCGTACTACGCGCTCAACCTGACGGTGCCGCTCGCGTACGCCGTGCTGCGCCACTACTTTTGGACGCCGGCGATGGAGGAGCGCGAGGGCTTCCTCAACATCCCCCGGGTGCGTTTTGCTGCCCCCCATCTCGCTCGCCTACCGCTGTTGCCCCACTTCCCCTGACACAAATGCTCCCTTCGCCACAGGAACAAGAGGTGCTGGTGCTCGTGGTGGTCATGTTCGCGATCAACTACCGCAAGAAGGCGACGCTCGACGGCCGCGTGGCGATGCTGCTCACGTACGTCAAGGTCGGCGTGCTCGCCGCGCTCTACTACATGGACCGCCGCGTGCTCGGCTGGATGCTCGTCTACTGCGCCAGTGCGTTGCGCTTTGTTTCTCTGCATCTGTCTGGGATCCGTCCGACTCGACTAACAATTTCCCGCGTGTTGCAGTCCTCTTCATCGCTGTAAGCCACCCCAAGTACGCCGGCCCGGAGAACATCACGGCGCTGAACCCGGCGACCATGGAGCAGCAGGTCAAGCGCCTGGGCGGCACCAAGCCGCTCGGCGGCGGCAAGAAGAACGTCTCGTGGCTCGTGTACTTTTACGCCGACTGGAGCGACCACTGCCTGCACCATGACCCGCTCGTGGCCGAGCTCTCGCTCGCGTTCAGCTCCGAGACGCTGCGCTTCGGCAAAGTGGACCTCGCGCGGTACCCGGAGCTCGCTCAGGAGCACCAGATCGACGTGTCCACCACGTCGTCGCAGCTGCCGACGCTCGTGCTGTTCCAGGCCGGCACCGAGGTGGATCGACTGCCGCGCATCGACGCGCAGGGCAACGCCGGCAAGGTGCTGCTGGACCGCAAGGGCCTGGTCGCAGTCTTCCGCCTGCAGGAGCTCAAGGACGGCAAGAAGAGCGCGTTCGTCGCCAAGAGCCGGTAGACAGACACTCTGACAGAGGGGGCGCCGAGTTCGATCTTGAAGAGACGCTGCGGCATGCATATCATACACCCCGGAATATCACAGACGACTCTATCTCGATGGGTCTTTGGGCTACGCGTACAGCCTTCTCGATCTCCACACAGCCGCACGCGGAACGAAAGCCGACGGGACGGATCGCGTGCTTGGGCCAACAGCTTTTTTCGCGGGAGATCCGCGCGCTTCGTGTGGGGATGGGGTCGGCAGCCGAGCGGCTCTGATTTGCCGTGTCACGCACGCCGAGATCCGAGATCCGACACGTGGCACCGCTGCACAAAGCCCCTTCTGCCAAGCGGCCGCGCGAGCCGTGAGCGGTGCCAATGTGGCGTTCTTTTGGAAGCCCAGAGATCCACTGGCGCGCCTGGATTTTCCGGACCAAAACCACATCAAGATCGCGATGTGAGATGGCCGCATCCGTGTTTCGTACAAGTGACGCATCGCCCAACGTTCCGGGAGCTGCGCTATCACAACCAGGCCGCGCGAACGCATCCTCCGCGAGAATCCAGGCCTGGATAGGCAAGCAGCCATCGCCTGAAAATCCGGTGCGTCTCCTACTCCCCATATTCCGATACCCTCTAATACATAATTCACCAATCTAACTGTTATCCATACAGCAATTGATATATAAACACTTTATACTATAGAAACCTCGAATAAACCATACTTTAGTCTCCTGGCTTCGGACAGTAGTAGCCATGTCCGTGCAGAGACCGTCCGGGGCGCGGGAACTTCTCCCGCGGCCTTCGTGCCTCGTCCGGCGGGAACAGACCGCCGCGGTTGGTCCAAGCGATGGTGATGCGATGCTGTAGATGGAGAAGGGCGAGGCCCCGGTGTGGTCCCCCGGCATGGCTCATAGGCGTACGGCGGTGTGTGCGTGCGTGATCCGGAGCCCCCCGGCCCTGTCGGCCCCCAGCAGCTCATTCCCGATCTTCTCTCCACACACACGCGCCGCTGCTCGGCTCACTTCCACCACTGCAATGCAGGTGTTCGCGCCGTTCGACTTGGTGGACGACGCCACGCTAGCGCTGCTCACGACCGTGGGCGGCGCACTCGCGCTGACAATCATCGCGCTGCTCTCGAGATCGCGCAAGGCGACGCTGTTGCCGGCGCCCAAGGACGGCACCGCGATCAAGGTCCACACGCTCGAGAACTGCGGGTTCTTGCTGGGCGATCTCCCCGAGATGGGCCGCAATTCGCTGCGGCTCCACGAATGGCTCTACGAGACGAGCATGCGTTTCCACGGCGAGCCCTGGCAGTTCTACCTGCCCGGCATCATGCGGACGACGGTGCTCACGAAGCCCGAGCTCATTGAAGAAATCTTGAGCACACAGTCCGACTTGTTCATCCGGGGCAAGGCCACCAACGACATTGTCGAGGATCTGCTGGGCAAGTCGTTCATCGCGGCCGACGGCGAGCGCTGGTACCACCAGCGCAAGGCGACGGCCAAGTTCTTCTCGGAGCGAGCACTACGCATGTGCATGACCGTCCACATGCGCAAGAACGTGGGCCAGCTCTCCCAGGTCATCGACCGCGCTGTGGCGAGCAACGCGCCCCTAGAGATGATGCCGCTCTTCCAAGAGTTCGCGATGCAGACGTTTGCCGAGCTCGCGCTTGGTATCAACATGAACATCATAGGTACGGGCGAGACCCACGTGTTCGAGCGTGCGATCCGTGAGGGCTCGCCCGTGGTCATGCGCCGTGGCACGGTGCCGGCGTTCTGGTGGAAGCTCGAGCGTTGGCTCAACATCGGTCCGGAGCGCAAGATCGCCGAGAGTATGCGTGCGTCGCGCGAGTGGCTCAACAAGTCCTTCAACGACAGTGTGGCGGCGATGTCAGCGCGCCACAAGGCGCAGGCCGCGACGGGCGCCCCGCCAGCGGCGCCGGATTCGGTTGAGAAGAGTCTCGTCGAACTGTTCATTGAGCAGGTGAGCGAGGACAAGGAGGGGCTCAGCGCCGAGGATCTGCCGGAGGTGATCCTTTCGCTCGTCATCGGTGCGCGCGGCACGTCGGCGACCTCGCTCGTGTGGTACTTCTTGGTGCTCATGAAATACCCGGAAGTGGAGAAGAAGGTGCGCGAGGAGATGGCGGCGAAGCTGCCCAACGCTGATGACGACTCATACGTGACGAGTGACCAGATCTCCAAGCTTGTATACCTCGAGGCCACGATCAAGGAGACACTGCGCTTATACCCGGCACTGCCATTGAACCAGCGCATCGCCGACGCTGACACGGTCATCGGTGGCTCGATCCCGGTCAAGAAGGGCGATAACTTTTTCATCTCACCCTACACGATCGCGCGCTTGCCGACGGTTTGGGGCGAAGACGCCGCGGAGTTCAAGCCCGAGCGGTGGATCAACGCCGAGACCGGCGAGCTGATCGCTCACCCGACCACCAAGTTCCTCACGTTCAGCATGGGCGCGCGCGTCTGCATCGGCATGCGCCTCGCGATGCTTGAGCTGCGTATCGTCGTCGCGAACCTCGTCAAGCGATACCGCTTCTCGCTGGCGCAGCCCAACAGCATGGAGCACGTTCTGTCAACGGAGCTGATCCCGAAGGACCCGCTCGTGATGCGCTGGACGCGCAACCCGCTCTCGCCCGCGGCCGCGAGCGCCTAGAAGACGAAACATCGCACCGGGTGGGGTGCGGCAACCCCGGTCCGCGGTCCTGCATCCTAATGTATTGAGATTGTCCCAGTTGAAGAGCTCCAAACACAGTGTATCGTAAAAAGCGCTTTATATCGTTGAGAATGAATGCTGACCAGTCTCGGAATGGTTGCATCTCACACGTAAAAAACGCTTTTTGGAAAACAAAGTGGATGTGGGTGGGAGAACACATACCTGTACTGTATGATATTTGAAGTGCATTTTACCTCTGTTGTACGATACATGCTTTTCGGTTTGGAGCTCTTCCCGTGCTCACTTGCACAAAACCACCACCACCATGGGGGACTCGCTCGCCGAGTTCTGCGCCGGCAGCGCGCTCTTCATCTTCAACGGCGTCGACATCGTCTGCGGCGTCGTGCTTACCGTCTACGCGCTCTACCTCGGTGTGTTCTCCTTCCCCTCTCCCTATCTCTCTAACTGATGCGCCAGAGGGCAGTCCATCTCACGTTTCGCGAGCGGCTAGGCGTCAATGGGTTCGCGCCGGACTGGCTGTACGGGCCGATCCTCGCGCTCGGCGGCTTCATGGTGCTCGTGGCGGCCATGAGCTGGTGCGGCGCGTCCCACCGCAGCTGCGGCGCATGCCTCTCGCTCTCGCAGCACCTGTTCATCCTGCTCGCGCTGCTGGAGCTCGCGCTCGCGGTCGTGATCCTCACGCAGGGCGACGCGATCAACCGGTTCCTGCGCGACCACCAGCAGCAGCTCCACCTCACGTACGTTTCGGGCCTCTCCTCTTGCCGACTTGGACTGAGGGCCACTGACCCCCTTACCTCGGTATTTTGTATCGCAGCGATGACCAGCTGCGCCGCTTCGAGGACAGCAAGTTCCTGCCGGCGTACTTGCTGCTCGCGCTGTTTGCGATGAAGGTGTTCCGCTTCTGCTGCAGCAGCGAGTACAGCCGCGCGCGTGAGCGCCGAAAGTACCACTACCGCAGCCTCGGCGCGCTTCGCGACCTCGACGACAGCCTGCTCACGGTCAAAAAGGAACAGGTGAGTTCCTGGATTGGTGTTCGGATTTGTGTCTGGATCCACACTAACGAGACCGTGATACCCAGGACATCTCGATCAAGTACGCGGACCTGAAGGACAAGTACCGGAACAAGTACCAGGCCCCCGAGGTGCGCTCGGCCCCCGTGCCATCCGACAACTACTCGCTCTACGTCTGAAAACCTGCAAAATATGCGGTTGTAGACACCGTGAAGTCAGGAACTGGGGCGGTAGGCCGATGCTTATTCTATTCCCTCTATACTGTTACGTCTAATTGGATCGCCATCGAGCGCACACTGCAGCGCAATGTCTCGTACTTCTGAGAGGCGTCTAGGCTTTGCTGCGCAAGTTGCTGCACAAGCTCCTCGAGCTTGCCACGGTGGTCGTGCTGGACGGCTTTGGCTTCCTGGCTCAAGATCTTGATCTCGCTCGAGCAGATTGCCATGCTCTCGTCCACGGCCTCGCGGATTCGCGCATGGTTCTTGAGAAGTGTGCTCAGCGAGTCCTTGGTGCGCTGCTCGTGGGTAGCAACGGTCTCGGCCAGCGCGTCCAACCGCTGCGCGAGTTGCGCCTTCTCAATTTTACTCTGTCGGTCCATTGCCTCGCGCAGCGCATCGAGCTTGTGGAGATATTGCGCGTGCTGCTGCATCATAGTGGATCGCACGGCTGAGCACTCCTTTGCGAGCACTTGCACGTCACTTGCGAGCGATACGATGGACGCTCCCGTATGCTCCTTGAGCGTGAACAGCTCGGTCGAGAGCTGTGAGGTCTCAGTTTTAAGCTTCTGGAGCCAGTCGCTGGCTTGCTCCTGGGTCGTCTGGAGTGACTTCGTGAGGTGCATCGCCTCGCGCTCGCGCGCCATGAGGTCGTCGGTACTGTTCTTCACACGGCCAAGTTCGGCCTGTGTCTCGTACACACTGAGCGCGAGCTTGGAAAAGGCCTCCTGGAAGTCGGAGAAGCGTCGCTCGCTCGTGTCCTTGAACTGCTTGTGCTTGGCCTCGGCCTTGGACGCGTGCGCCTGCAGCGTCGTGACCGACTTTTCGAGCCCCGCGACGCGCTGCTGAAGGTAGTCGACCGTATCGTTCATTCGCTTTTGCGAATCCTCTGGAGCGAGAGATCCATAAGAACGACGAGAACTAAGACAGCCAAACGTTAAAACCGCACGTACCGACATAGATACAGACGTCGGAGAGAGACTCAAAAGCCTGCTGGAGAGCGGCGACCTGGACTCAGCGTCACACACACAAACCGTTAGACGGACCCCTAGTTCCCTTTTCGTGTCTCGGGGCTCACCTTGGCGCTCAGTGCTTGGACCGTTTGCTCTTGCTGCTCGATCTCCCGTCCTTGCTCCTCGAGGCCCTTCAAGTTGGTCTTTAGCGCCTCGACGTCGTACACCAGCGAGTTCTGCAGCGCACTGCCACGTGAGACGCGCCCCACCACATCATCCAATCCGGACGCTAAACGCACCGTGCGCTTGGTGAGCGAGACAGCCGAAAGCGACTTGTCCTTGCCGACCGAGAGCGCCTTGGAGGCCTCCGTGGGCCGCCGCGCCGTCGACACGCGGCTCGAAGTCAGGCGCCGCTCCATGTTGGTGGTGCTGGAGTGTGTGGACGAATCCGCTCGTTGATCCGTTTCGCCTTTTTGCGTTCGCAAGTGCGTCGTTTCGAATTCAAATAGCCGCTCCCTGGTGTATTACTTACTGCTCAGCAATAGGAAGAAAGCCAGGCCAACATGAATGGGATGACATCGAGAGGTGTGCGTACAGGGCTCCTCGTAGGAGCGCAGCGTTCTCCATTCGTTTCTACATGGCGTTAATTAAAGTAGGCTATAATCTATCGTTCTATCCCGACGGTCAGGCTCACTGGACGCGCGCGCAGTGCGCCTTGAGGCTCGGCGTATGGCACCAGTCCACGCCCAAAAACTTGGACGCGTCAAACGCCGGCGACGTGACGTCCACGTCGGTCATGCGGTCGAAGACCTTGCGGTATTTGAGCGCCTTCTTGGCGAGCAGCGCGCTCGTGCCAGTTGACGAGCTGGCGTCGCCGTGAGTGGCCGCGGCCGCGAGCAGCAGCTGACGCACGGCCTGCTGCGAGCGCTGGCGCACAGCCTCGTCCTGGAAATAGATGGTGATCCGCTTGGGCGAGGCGCTCGAGAGCGGGAGCGACGCGTGGTTGGCCATGGCAATGTGGGGCACTTCAGTTGGCGGGTGTTCGAGCGAGCGGAGTGGAGATGGAGGCCGGGTGCGGGCAAAGCCACGTTTTGCGAAGTGAGCTCGCGCAACGCGGAATAAGAAGTCGATCCGCGAGGGCGGGGGAACGGCCATTCGGACTTCAGGGCACAGGCAGCCAGCTCGCCACCACACCACCCTCGTACAAACGAAAGGCGAGGGCCCGAAAAGATTTGATCAACCCGTCTGCGGCGTGTTATTCTGCCGTCTCCTCACCTTTCTCCTCACCCTCACTTCAACGTGACATTCGATTTAAGAGGTCTACAGTCAGCTGATATTCTATACATCGTCTGCTGCATGAGATTAACCGATACTCTGAAGCAGAAGGAAGGGTATGAGCTTATACAGGCTTTGTGAAGGAAACGGCCGGGAATGGAGATGCGTGGTCGCATGGAGGGCCCCATTTTATCAAGAAGCGCGCCGTGGCCGATTTGGTACACTCGCTCCGGCCCGGCGCGGCTGCGGGCGTCGACACTGGAGTGCTCAGGCCGCCTGGGCGGACTGGTGTATCGTCTGCCTCCGGGTCGACATCAACGCGGGTGTGGTGGTCGCCCGCGTGAAAAGTCTCTTTGTCCACTCGCTCTTGCTCTCTCTCTCCTCCTCATCGCTAACATTAGCTGAAGAAGCCTCGGGACGAGGGACATTGGTTGTGTACCCACCGACACCGGCGGGCTGTGTTGGGATCACGCGGGCCGGCTAAAGGAGGGGCATTGAGAGCAATTCGGAGGAGAGACCCACGGCCCAGGCTGCGCCTGGGTGTGTGGCTTCCAATATACTCCTGTCGGCGAGGAGAGCGCGGCGTGGGGCTCGTTGACAACGAGCCTTCAGAGTTGCGCTTCTCACAGAAGAGGCGCTGTGAAGGGACTGGGTTTTAGATGCGCGCCGTGTAACCGAGGGCTTTGGGAATCAAGAGGCCGCGGGCCGAGTGGCCAGTTCGTTGACGGCTGTCCTAGACTAGGACGCCTCGCTCCTCTCTGCAGTGTTCTCCCCCGCCGGTTCGGGGACCGTTCGTTTTTATCAGAGACCGTGGGTGAGGTCTCGGTCTCCGTCCCCACAGCCGTGCTTCACCCAGGTCTCTGTGTTATGCATGATGCCTACCTTTGCATCACCAAGACGCTGTGGAGAGCTTCGAAGGAGGATAGACGAAACACTAAAGATGGAGGCGGTCATTCATTCGCATTGTATTGTACAGGGTAATTTGGCTATTCTCGAGCTCCTCGTAGAAGCTCATAGGGGTCTGGGTGTGTACTGAGGGCGCGCAGGCTCGTTGGGTTTAGTGGGAGCGCGCGCAGTGCGCCTTGAGGCTCGGCGTCTTGCACCAGTCCACGCCCAAGAACTTGGACGCGTCAAACGCCGGCGACGTCACGTCCACGCCCGTCATGCGGTCGTAGACCTTGCGGTACTTGAGCGCCTTCTTGGCCAGCAGCGCGCTCATGCTGGAGGCGTCCGACGAGGAGGCCGTCGTGAGCAGCTGGTGGACGGCATCCTGCGATCGCTGGCGGACGGCGTCGTCCTGGAAGTAGATCTTGAAGCGGCGCGGGGAGCCCTCGGACTGCGTGTGTGCGTGGTGCGCGCTCTTGGGGCTGATGGCCATGGTGGGGGCGATGCCGTGGATCATGTTGAAGGTGTGAGTGTTTGGGATCACTTGCGTGGGGCTTGGCGTGTTGCGGAGTGAGTTAGCTGGAGTGGGCAGACCCCAAAGGGAACGGTGCCGTCGATCCAAGTGCGCGAGCGAGTGAGGCGGAAGGTCGCACTGACCACCACGCCGCGGTGTATCACGCCCAGGTTTTTTCGAAGCCGCGTTTACGCCGGGCGACCAGGGCGCGAGGAGACTGGTCAGATACCAAATCGGTCTGGAGAGGGTATACGTTTTACAAGGTAGGTGGGCCAAGGCTGATGCGAGAGTAAGATGTGGATGGGCGCGTCGCGTGTTCAAGTATGGGTTGTGAGAGGTACTTCCGTGGAACACAGCGCTCCTGTAGTTTTCGAACCGTCCGTGAAAAAATAGCGTTCCCACCGTCGCGTTGCGACACGGTTCCGCTCTAAAATCGACGGAAGCGATTCCCCCTGAAGCAATCCCTGCGAGAGGGCGGCGGGCGATTTCCCCTCGGTCCTGTCGCTCGCGGGTGTGGGTTTCCGGCACGGTCTCCGATAAGTTGTCGGGACTGAGCACAGCAGTAAACGCCCAGGACTCGCTCCCCCGCATGATGCTCTCACCCGAGCTTTGGCTCACATCAGCGCCGCGAGTCCGTCATGATATCCGTCATGGTCGTGCGGAGAGCATCGCCCAGGACGGCGATCGTACCCAGTGTTACGGTTCGCGAAGTTCAACTTCACGGGGAGGAGGAGACAGGAGACGGGTCGCACGGTGTGGCGACAGAGGATGGAAGCAGGCGCGTTGGTGGGGGGACGCCCACACTTGGTGTGGTGCTCGACGCCGGGCGATTGGCCTTGCATACGGTGGGCAATCCGAGCGACTGTGGCGGGTCGTGCTTGTGAGGTAGGGAGGAGCAGGAGCTGTACCGTGATGAGCGCTACGCGCGACTTGAGCATTCTGAAGCGGCGTTTATGGTGAGGGCGAAGGGGTCTACTGTCCCTGGCACGAATCAACTAAGAGAGGAATACGCTTTGACGATTCAGTAGATGCTTTCCCAAAATGAATCAAATTCTAATGCGCATGAGAAGATGATGAACAAGATGTTATGCAGCTCCCGGAATTCGTCGGCTCGCACCGTCTTGCGTGTTTGAAGCAGCCGTAGGTATCGAACGGCGTGCGTACCGTAGATTGGGACAACAGAGACCACCCCAGCAATCGTTAGAAGAGACTGTGGGCGCGATTGCTCCAAAAGGAACACGCTATGCTCCCAGTCGCCCCGGAATGGTGCTCGTGAGCCCAGCGTCTGGACTGACGAAGTTCCCGAGCCTGTTCCACAACAACTGGTGGGCCAGCGTACCCCTGGTGCGGATCGCGTCTCCGACGAATTGACCATGCGTCCACAGACTGAGGTTATTAGAGACGTCTTTGGGATAAGCGGTGATCGCGCAGCCACTAGCGGTGCCGCACTACCATGTACCGCGTAGAACGCATTGTGTCATCGGGTAAAGGTTATAGCATTGCGGATAGTTAGCGCGTTCTCTAGGTTGTTCTATCGGTCTCGAGCTCCTCGTAGAAGCCCATTACATAGCAGTTGAGATGCCAGTGGCTGACCACGTCACTGCGAGCGAGCGCAGTGCGCCTTGAGGCTCGGCGTCTTGCACCAGTCCACGCCCAAGAACTTGGACGCGTCAAACGCCGGCGACGTCACGTCCACGCCCGTCATGCGGTCGTAGACCTTGCGGTACTTGAGCGCCTTCTTGGCCAGCAGCGCGCTCATGCTGGAGGCGTCCGACGAGGAGGCCGTCGTGAGCAGCTGGTGGACGGCATCCTGCGATCGCTGGCGGACGGCGTCGTCCTGGAAGTAGATCTTGAAGCGGCGCGGGGAGCCCTCGGACTGCGTGTGTGCGTGGTGCGCGCTCTTGGGGCTGATGGCCATGGTGGGGTCGGTGCCGTGGATCATGTTTTGGGATCACTTGTGCGAGGCTTGGCGTGTTGAGAAATGAGAAACTGAGGTGGAGTCTCATGAGTTAGCCCGAAGGTCCGAGAGCGGCAGGTGCGAAGCGGTGTGGCCAGTCGCGGACTGGTCGAGCGTATCGCAAGTGGATTTTTGGCGAGGGCCGTTGACGCCGGGAGCGACAGGGCTGCGCTGCGGAGACCCTCGAGCGGGACGTGCGTATTTCGTGGGGTATAGGATATGATAGATTAGTGCACATGCTTGTCAGCTTGACTGCTCTTCGAAGGCTGTGATGCGGTCGTGGCTGTATCATTTCCTGGAGGTGTGTTGCTGGAACAGCCCAGGAAAAATTGCGAAGTCAGGCTCCCTGGGTCGCTCCTGCTACGGTATGGAAAAAATATAAACACGCCGCCTGCTTGGCCCAGCCCTCACGGTGAGGTGCGCCCCGTCGCTTTTGGACTCAACAGTAATAATCCATGCGACGGTGCAGACGCCAACGCCGCCGACCCTGAGCAGCTCGGGGAGATCGCGGTTGTCACTTGGTCGCTTTCAGGTCGGCTTTGGTTGCGCACGATTGAACACCGATCGACGATGTTGTCGCACGACTTGCTTCAAAGCCATCTGGCTGCGAAACGGGGGTGATCACATACGGCCATGCCGGATTGAATGGCGACGCCGAGGACCTCAAGTACTGTGAAGATCAGAGTAGACCGCAATTCCTGGGGAACGCATGTATTGCGACACGATTGTACATTCATAAGCAGCATAACTTACATCGTCCTTGATCGATGCCTTGCTCTCCATCACTGCTCCCAGTGGGCGCCGACGAAGCGGGCGAGTCGTTTGCAGGCCCCAGGAGCTTTCGATATGCGAGCGCTTTCCTCGCAAGAATTGTGCTCATGCTGGTGTCGTCCCCGGAGGCAGCCGCGTTCATGAGCTGTTGAAGATTGTCCTGAGAACGCTCGTGGAGCGCCTGGTCGTGGAAGTAGACCTTGTCTTGTCGTGATAGCGTCAGTGTTTCCATTGGGTTCGTGGTCTTGGCTTGTAAGATGGACGGTGAGATGAGGGGTAGCTTGATCTTTAGTTTGTGAGAGTGAGATGGCTGGAGGCAGCGGCACGAGTGTCGACACCACGCATCTCAGACAGAGCCACGTGCGCGCCGTAACGACAACCGATTCACCGACGACTGGGATCTCTGGCCGTGGAGACCACCAACCGATTGATCCATCGATTTTTGGGCATTGACGAATTTTTCGTGTCCGTTACCACAAGTATTAGATATCAGAGTATCAAATTCAACACATTCTCTCTTGAATTGTCTTTTGATGGGTATTGGATATGCGTTGTGCTGGTCATTGCACACAATCCACGGGAATGAGCGCGATCCTGATTGCTTCGGCACGGATCGGCGAAATCGGTGGCGACGGAGCGTTTAGACAAGGACGGTTAGCGAGGCCGAGGCCCACCAAGTGAGCGAACGCCCTCGTGTGACGCAGCTGGTCGTGCAAGTCGCACTGATAAGCTGCTAGTTAGCTGGTGCGACAACTGCCTGAGTGGAGAAGGATGGGTCGCTCAAGCCAGCCCGGATCTTCCTAGTCGAGCTGTTCTGCGCAGTCGAGCGGTAAGAGGTGATCAGCGACCAAGCCTAGACTGCTTTGGACTGGGAAGGGCGATGGTGTTACACGCTCAGCATATGCACAAGGTGTGTGGTTGACAGACTCGCTACAAATCCAGCGAGCGCTGTCAGAACGAAGCATCTATGTCGCTGGGGATGTTCCTTACTCCACCATGGCGACAACGAGTCAAAATAGAGGAAAGCGGAGCAAACGGAGCTAGACCGACACTGATAGATATGGGTTGCATTGAGGTTATGGCTGCCTTGATTGACTAAATACTGCGAGCTTCTCGTAGAAGCCCATTTTTTTGGGGTGTTTCTCTTAGTGGTTGTTGTATGACGGTGTCGGGAGCAATCAATGCGATCCGGCGCAGTGCGCCTTGAGGTCTTGCGTCTTGCACCAGTCCACGCCCAGGAACTTGGACGCGTCAAAGGAGGGGGAGCTCACGTCCACGCCGGCCATACGGTCGTAGACCTTGCGGTACTTGAGCGCCTTCTTGGCCAGCAGCGCGCTGTTGGACGTGGCTTCAGAGGAGGAGGAGGCGGCCGTGGCCAGTAGCTGCTGGACGTTCTCTTCGGAGCGCCGGCGCACGGCGTCGTCCTGAAAGTAGATCTTGAAGCGGCGCGGCGAGGTCTCCAGTGCGACGCTGTGCACGGGGGCAGACACTGATCGGGTAACGGCAGCCGTGCGGTGGGGCATGGTATTCGTGTGATGGATGAAGACGGTGTGTGTGGCACGCGGCGAGTTGTCGAATGAGCAAGTGAAAGATCGACTGTCGAGGCATGTCCTGTCATGCGACCATGTCGTTGGCCTCGACAATTTTTCACGATCGACGACGAAAGGCCGCGGTCGTGGGGCAACTGTCGACGCCCCTCTGAAAATATCGCCAGGTCCAACGCTCCTTCCCCAAAGTTTCTTTAGGAAGGTGGCCAGTTTTGGCGCGTATCGAGATCCAGAGGTCAGCGTGGGCATTGGGCGAGGTGAGGGGATGTTGTTGACAGTCCGTGTATCTATCTATACAGGTTGTTCGACGACTCAGCGGTTGGGGGGGGGACTCTGGTGCATCCATCTACCTGCCCTCTTTGGAATGAGAATGAAGCGCCACGCCCTTTCGATGGTTTGTCGGTTCCGAAGGCGCCTCGTCGCTGGGACACGGCTGGAACGCCTATGGAATATTCACCTGCGTAGCGACCGTGAACACCTGGGATTGTGGGCCATGTGATTTCCGAACGACTCATGCTGAGCTGTTTCAGCCGTCGTATACATGTCGCCCTGTCGCGCCACGACGATGCTAACTAAACGATGAGGCGGATGAAGTCCGCCGTCCCTAATAAACGGATCGGGACTGCGGGATAGGAACAGAGATGGGGTAGCTCGCGTCCCGCTTCACGCTAACGACTCTGTGAGATGGTGACTACTCTCGCTCCCCCACCAACTAACTTAACCTCATTGGATTTCGACGTGGGTCAAGTGGTGCGATGCATTGCGCTTGCTGTGTCCGTACAGTTGACACGAGTGTCCAATCGACCTCATGATGTGGTGCTGCAGTTGTCGCCATTGCACAGAACGAAACACCGCTGTTTCCCATCACGCAACGTGTGGTCTATTGTCTCTATTACTGATTCGCAGATGTCTCTAGTGCTGCACCGTGCGTGCATGTTTTGCCGTCAAGGATCTTCCTATACCGGAGCGCTTTCCGTGCCAACGTGGCGTTGGTGCTTGGGATATCTGAAGAGGAAGCCGCGTGTAGGAGTTGTTGGATGTTGTCTTGTGACCGCCGGTGCTGCGCTGGGTCACGGAAGTACACCCGTGGAGTCCGCGTTGGCGACCCTGTGTGGTGACTTTGGTGGAGTGTCATATCCACTACCGTATCGATGTAGCCCTTGCTGTGAGCGGGAGGCGTCCAAATCGACTCTGGTGGCCACACTGCACGCTCGTGCTTGCGTTACGAGACGGCAATTCGGATCGTCATGGTCTGCCGCAGCGCGCGGTCCCGAGCGCTGTCAGTGGATTTTTTTTTGGTAGGTACCACCACCGAAGGGACCCGATCACGCGTGTATTAGAAATGAGAGGTTCGCTACATATTTTGAAGACTGACAAGCGGGGTGGCATCTCTGAATCAGCTATCGGATTATAGAGGTCAAAGTAGTACCTGACCCTGACAACGCGACGACGGAGACAGCACGTCGCTAATGCACCGGCCACTCGATGAGAAATCTAGCAGCCCTTCAAGGACATCGCACCGCAATCGTGCCGTCAGTGCTGATATCGGATTATTGTCGACGGAGACCTCTGCACCTCTCCCTCTTCGGGTCAGTTCAGCAGCGCGTCGGCTCGGTTCAGCGTGCTCGTGGAGACTGGAGCTGCGCGCAAATAATCCATGGGAAGCTGCTGCGCCACGTTTGTAGCGTGCAAAGGACGGGGGGACAGCCCAGATATGACGAATCCCAAGTCATTTCGCGCGGGGCATTGGCTGCAAGCGGTCAGCGCGGGCCCGCCTTCGGCCCCGTCGCTTTCCGACGCAAACGACGTGACCGTTCATGCTAGTGATTACCTGGGAGCTCACGCGCTTCAAGTTGAAGCCCACTGAGCTGTAGAGGAAAGCGACAGAACGCCTTTTGTTCGCAAGCAATCCGAGCGAGTGTGCTCGTGCGCGATTGCTTGGTGTCGACGGTACCGTACCAAGTGCTTGGGGGTACGTGAGTACTTCGAAGTATTCGCATATGCCTCGAGAAGAGCCCTCCCGCCTCTGGGCGTTGGGACCGTCGTGGGTAATCGATGGGACACTGCAGGTCTGTGTTTCTGGTAAGAAGCCCGCGTGTGGTCGGGTGGTCGGCGCGAGGAACGTCGCCATGGACGCAATCGGTGGGGGTGTCTATTCCCACGATTGCCACTCAGGCAGAGGCTGTGCTGGCCCACACGCCCTGGGCGAGACGGCGACATAGCGACAAGACTCAAATAGCAATCTGAGCGACCGTGTCGTCCTGCGATTGCGATGGCGTACCGTAAAGTCGTGTTCAGAACGGGTGCTGGCCCAGGCTCGTGTAACAGTAGATCTTCCGCTAGAGCGAGGTGCGTGCAGGTGCCGACCGCGCTGAGAGACTCAGGGCCAGTTAGTCGGATCCTGCGTTCGCTGATGGCGCTAATACGATGCAGGTGCTCTTGGGTGCCAAACAAAATACTGTGAAGGAGACTATTGGGGCAAGGGAGTCTGGATAGTAGCGCGTCACAGACGGGACGCCGCGATTGGAAACCCGACCGTGGGGCCCATCAGTGTCATCACTATACGTCCTACGACCTGGGTGTTGCCAACTCCCAGCACGCAGTAGCGTGGATCCGATTTGCTCTGACTTAGATCGCGACGAACAAGCACCGGTAGAGTGGCTGGAGAGGAACACCCGAGATGAACAGAACAGCAATTTTATTTAGCTCTATTGTTGACGATAGCTCCACCACACAGCATCTAGCGTCTTAGTTTGTATGTGAGGTCTTGAGAAATGTAGATGGTGGGCATCGCACGTTCAGGATCTTCCTATACCGGAGCGCCTTCCGTGCCAACAGGGCACTGTTGCCAGCGGCGTCAGATGAGGACGCGATCTGCAGAAGCTGCTGAAGGTTGTCTTGCGATCGCTGGTGGAGCGCTGGGTCCCGGAAGTAGACACGCTGAGCCCGGGGTTTTCGCTGTATGTCAGACACCAGGCACTCGCCATTGCTTTCTGGCTGAGCGCCTTGGCTCGTTGTGGTATCTTGATGGTGGGTCATATCTGATGTGAGCGTCCAAATCGACTGTGAGGACCGCTGGGCGCAACACTCGCTCGCTTGCGTTACTCGGGATCTGAGCGCAGCCAAAGGACTTCAGCGCTGCGGCTTTTGGATCGTCACGGGCTCGAGCGGCGGGGCATTTCGGATCGTCACGGGCTTGGTGGCTGCCAGTGGATTCTTTTAGTAGGTACCCATCACCACGTCTGATGGGTGGTATAAACGTATACAGGTGAGACCCTCAGCTAGTTCGACTGGAATAAACTGGAGCAAGCAGATCTCATTTATTGGTTATTAGAGGCAACCGCCGACGACACGACAACTTGAGAGCTGCCAGTCCACCGGGCAGACACAGATAAATCCAGGAGCCGTCACCGGACGAGTACAATCGAGCCATCGGAGCGCTGTTCCGATTATTTGTTCCCTCCATTGTGGTGCGAGTGGCGCTGGCCGACCACCTAGCGGCTCCCCCATCTCTCCCTCCTCTCGTCCCCCTCCTGAGCCACCCAGTGGTCGCGTTCGGTTCAGCAGCGTGGTCTGTTCACTGGTCTCCTTTGCCCGTCCTCTCACCCAAGAACCCAATCCGTGGGATCATGCGGAGCCTTGGTTGCGGTGCGAAGTGGGAGTCGTACACGGGGTGACTGACCCCAGCGCCTTCCGCCTCAGCAGGTGGCAAGTTGCCACCGCCCAGTCACCTCGAAGCGCAAACGGCGTGCGCGTTCTTTGACGCGTTTACCTCGTTCGAGGTGCGAACGCTGGTAGAACAGTAGCCGGTAGGCTCTGTGGAGCGAATCGAAAGGTCGTGCTCGGGCCCGCAGGCGATCCGAGCGAGGGTACTGGGCGCTATTTAGCGGTCTCAAGGGTGGTACCGTATTTACCGACATCGGGGACAACCTGACCAGATGTCTGGATGGCGCGTGCTCGTTCAGGTACGTACATTGCGAGCTGCACTCATGTCCAGTCGCTATGTCAAAGTAATCCACGAACAAGTCTTGCAGAGTGACAATACGCGTACGCTTGCTGCATATTCTCCCCGCTTTAATCCTTGGTGAGGGAGTTGAGCTTTCGCCCGCTGACAAGTGTGACGTATGAGCCTTTATTCCTTCCAGACAGAATCTGTAAGTTCACTCTGCTTGTCTGGCTGTGGCTGTCTCAAAGCCGGCAGACATGGCTCACACTGAAATGCAGCAGATACATTCGGCATGGAGGTATACTCATTTCCGATCGCTGTTTACTGTGCGATGGCTCGAGCGGGGGTACATTCTTCGTGCAACATCTTCCTATATCGGAGCGCCTTCCTCGCCAAGAGGGCGCTGTTGCTGGTGGCGTCAGGAGGTGAAGCCGTTTGAAAGAGCTGTTGAATGTTGTTTTGTGACCGCCGGTGGAGTGCTGTGTCCCGGAAGTACATCAGAGTGGACGCGCTTGTGTGTGGATCATTCGAGTCAAAGGGTATGTCTTGGATGCCGATCATATCCACCGTTGTGTGCTTACGGTTTGTCGGTCAGAGGGATCCAAATGGGCTGTGAGGGTGACCACGGCACGCTTGTGCTTGCGTTCGAATCTGAGAACGTCAGTCGCCGAACGGCGTTCCGGGTGCATTCGGATCGTTATGACCTACTTGAGTGCAGCGCCAGTGGATTTTTGGAAGCGGAGGGGGTTCGTGCGTACAGTGATGAGATGATCGCGTCAATTATTAAATATGAAGGGTCTGTTGCATATACCAAGCCTTGACGTTGAAGCAGAGACTACATATCAGCTATCATGTATTAAAGGTGAAGGACGATGCCCTCAGCCCAACGACTCCACTCCGCTTCGCCGTCGAACGGGACAGACACGGAGAAATCCAGCAGCCGTCACGAAGAAAGCACAATCGATCTCTCAGCGTCCATTTTCGATTATTTATTCGTAAGCGGCGCATGTTCAGTACCGGTACGTGTAAGCATGAGTGGGCGGCGTCTCTCTCTTCTCCGGGTCGTCCTCTCCCGTCCAGGTTACTCAGCGTTCCGTTCAGCTGGAGTGGGTCAGCCCAGCACCCATTGATTTCTCTCTCTGTAGGTAGCAGTGTTGGCAGAACAATCTTGGGAAGCGGTCGCGCGATGTTTGCAGCCCAGCGCTCTCAGCGTTCCTCGACAAGTCGCGCTGACCACTTGCGCTGCCATTTGTGGTCCGGGTAGAGGCCCTCAACAAGAGGGACATCGTCACGATTGCCTCTGGCGCGATGTGGTATGTCAGAGGAGGGAGAGGGCGCGAGACGCGAACATGGGCATCTGCGGCTACGTACTTTCAAATTTGTCGTGTGGCGCACGTTGTCCCAACCGAAGGTGCGCTCATGGCCCCGTACGGTACGAGAGATTATGCATGAAGCGACTGGGCACGCTCTCTTGCTCGTTGGAGGCGCTAGGGGCTCGACTTGCGGTACGTGCTGTGGGATAACCCATACCCGTACAACTCGCGTGCTTGGACGGAACCATCGCGGAACTATTGACCAACGGTGCGTGTGCGCATCGTCGCTTCGACCACGACTCGCTTGAAAACAAACTGACGCATCCTTCGCGTGATTACTGGCGGTGTGTCTGCGCTGTCGCTCTGCGACTAGACTTGATGAACAAAAGATGTTGTGGGCGAGTTCTAATCGTCATATCTGGGAGAGGGGCACTGAATATTCACGAACGAATAGACCAGTCGCCGTGGTTCTTCAGCCCCCCTTCCTTCGCATCCAACTCGATACCACGGCTTTAAAGTGACCCCATGTCTCCTTCAGAAGACAGCAGCAAGAGCTACCCGCTGAGTCAACTTGATCACTGGCATTCGCTGCTTTAATCCGCTGATCTGCATCATCACCGATCCGGAGTGTGTTTGGATTGTTGCGGAGGAGGCAGCGTCATGTACGTGTTCTGTTGCCGGGACACTTGAGGGCATGAATTCGTCGCTGATCGAATCGAACACATACCATATAAATTCATGGACTGGATTGCGTGTGTGGTGTCTAGAGGGCCCGGATGGAAGGGGCCTAGCGAAGGCACACACTTGCATACGTTTATTGCGGTCTCCGCACAGAGCAGGCTAGTTCAGTTGCACGCCAGTGAGCCCCCCTCGTGTGTGTGTCAGTTAATGATTGCATCTCACCACGGTAGAGCCCTCACATATGCCTCCGTTAGCCATGTCACCAGTCCAAGAGCTCAGCATGACATAGTCTGACAGTATGAAGGTGTTTTGGCAAGACATTGCTCGATTTGAAACACGTCAAAATCATGAATTCACAGTGTACAATTGCTAAATACTCGCGAGCTCCTCGTAGAAGCCCATTCGCACGCAGTTCGTTGTGAATACCCGTGTCCACGGTCTCAATGGGATCGCTCGCAGTGGGCCTTCAGGCTGGACGTCTTGCACCAGTCCACGCCCAGGAACTTGGATGCATCAAACGCTGGCGAGGTCACGTCCACGCCTGACATGCGGTCGTAGACCTTGCGGTACTTGAGCGCCTTCTTGGCGAGCAGCGCGCTGTTGGACGTGGCGTCGGAGGAGGAGGCGGCCGTGGCCAGCAGCTGCTGGACAGTCTCTTCGGAGCGCTGGCGGACGGCGTCGTCCTGGAAGTAGATCTTGAAGCGGCGCGGGGAGCCCTCGGTGCTCTTGTGGGCCGGGCTCGTGGCCTGCGTCGTGGAGATAGTGTTCGCCATTGTGGAATAGTATCGCGTGTGCGGTGCTCGGCGTGTTGGGGAGTGAGGCCGACGAGGACAGGCGTTCAGGCGAGAGACCGCGGAGCACAGTACGAGTTGGTACCTACCGGTGCGCGCGATGTTCAGTGAAGCGAGTCCCACACAAAGCGCGGAGGGATTACGCCTGGGGCGAGAGGCCGCAGCCTGAACATGGTGGAGGCGGTTTCAAAGGGGTATACGTATTAAGAAGTTGTGATGACAGTCTTACCCCTTACTGTTGAAGTAGATGGTCTCACCTAAGGACGCAACATCAAAAGATAGAGGTCGTTCCGGGGAACACGCGACGAACATTGCGATGCTCTGTACAGTACGATACTGTACGTAGCCTGCTCTGCGACCGGGCGCCATGGGCAATCGAAGCGAGTGTGCCAGCAAGCGATTGCTTCCGTTCTCTGCGGCGCCTCGAATCAAAGCGAGAGGGAGGATGTCGATTGCTCCGGGGCCCGTACCGTAGAGTGAACGGTACTGTACAGTCGTTCTCGCCGAGCTATTCGAGGCCTGCGCTCACTGAACGCACAGACCCACACAATCCGAGCGAGAGGGCCGGCAACGATTGCATCCGCTCGTACGGTACGCGTCTGTGCTGGGAATGGCGTCGTCCAACGCTCTCGCCAGCTCGTGTGGCGGCGTCTATACCGGAGACCAACGCAGCGAAGCTCACATGACGCAGTGTGAGCTCTTGTGAGCCTACCACGCAGTAGTGGAGACTGTCGCGCGTGTTGGACTTGATGCAATCACTGTACAGGTGTACAGTGTACTTGAGCGCTTTTCAGAACCCTGTTGAGCCTGCTCAGCCGCGCCTGGTCTGGATCGGACAGCTTGACACCGGCATGGAACAGTACCGTGATGTCAAAGAACAGCGCCGCCTGCTCGCCCATCTCGCTCGCTCTGGAGCCATCGAGCGAAACTGCCGCAGAACACCGCTGAGTTCGACGGCGGACTGGACGGATCTTGGCGCATGCGATGGAGCGGTAATCTCCGAGCAGACGAGCCGGCGGTGAGTGACTCGAGCGGCAGCCAGGCGCCCACCTGCGAGCACATTCAAGAGACTGCAATCCAAATATGGGAGAGGGTGGCGATTGCGATGGCTGCAGTTCAACTGAGCCCAGGGCGTTGCTCAGCACTTCGTACTGTACAGTACGTAGAACTGAACCAATTGTGTGGCTTCTTCAGACAGGAAGGCGAGCAATTGGCCCACGCGCTCAAACCAACCCTGCGGGCGGGCGTTGGCCTCCCTCGAACACCGGCGGCACAGCGTCTGAGTAGCTGCCTGGGGCCCGGCTTTATCATAATCAAACCATCAGCACTAGCTGTCGAATACGCGCTAGCTGCGTAATGGGTCGTGACAGAAGCAGTGCTAGTGTTCGGTGTTGTGATGCTGTTCGACGATCAAGGAGACCATGCTGCTCATGGTTGTACGACGTATATTCCACACAGTACCGCACATGAATCAATCGTCTTCATTCAACGCTGTATTGCTTGCACGTAAGGGCTACGGACATGGATGGATGACTTATTGTGAATGCGCTCGACTCTTCGTCTGAGTGGGCTCCGCTGGACACCAGTCAATGCCTAGGAACTTGGACGCATCAAACGCCGAGGCCGTGACGTCCACACCTTCTATCCGGTCGAGGACCTTGCGGTACTTGAGCGCTTTCCTTGCCAAGCGCGAGCTGGTGCTGGAGTCGTCAAGTGATCGCGCGGTGACCAGTAGCTTCTGGATGTTCTGCTGGTAGTGCTGACGAAGTGCGTCATCTTGGACGTATATCCGAAAGCTGCGGGGAGATGTCTCCGCGGGTGGCGCGACCACATTAACGGGAGTTGTTGCGGCGACGGCGGCTTCGTGGTGCGCCATGATTTGTGTCGTGTGCCTGGAGAAATCAACTATGACTTGGCAGCTCGTGCTTTCGTTCGGGGGAACCACGCGTCGGGCGGTTCGAGCGCCTCTGTGGAGACCACGAGCACGTAATATCGACCGGTGTGCGCCGGAGCGAGCACGCCGTCAGTGGATTTCTTTTCGGGACACGCTGGAGGCGACCTCTAGCTCAGTACATCCATTTATAGAGGTGTTGGTCACACATTTTTACTGAGGAAGTGTCCAAACCTGTCAATGTTGTACTAAACATAAGAGGTATTTGTTTTTGACGCTCTCTGAGACCGTGACTGGCCTCACGCGCAGAAATCAAGGAGGGCGTGGCCTTGGAGCGAAATCAAAGGGACGCCGCATTCCCAGGTTTGCGTACAATCGGCCACGGGTTAATAAAGAATCGGTACCCGACCTGAGCAAAAAGAAGACTGCGTGAACTGCCTCCTGGCATTCTTACGTCCGGGTCCTGATCAGCCTTTGCCAGCCACAGACCCATCGTTATCTCCCTGGCTGTTGTGTCTCCGTGTTAGCCTGAGTGTGTTCCTGTGCCCCGCCGCATTTGGTCCGGTTGCAGTGATTCTCTCTATCGACTTGAAACAAACCTCTAGAGCTCGTCTATGTATTGTGGTCAGGCAGAGGGTTCTTCGTAGCTCTGACTCGAACAACTCAACTGAAGCTATTCTCAACAATCGGACGCGCTGCACTAGCACTGCAAGTTGCAGGTGCGGGGAACAGAAGAGCCATACGCGTGTGCAAGTGCTCCTGGTGTGCATCTGGATGAGATCATGTCAAGGTTTCAGCGCGACCCCACACTCATTTAGCCGTACCGTAGGCTGACAGACTATGTGTGTTGGCACTGAATGTCGGTGTGATGGCTTTCTCACGCAGAGACGTCTCTCTTTAACGTTGGGGACGGAGGTATGTAACGTAGCGGCACTCGAATGAGGTGGGAGAACACCTGCTCCTTCAAACAGAGTCAACATTTTTCGAGTGCTGAATGTCACCCATCATTTCGCAGGAGATGGCTACAGCTACAGCGTTCAAGACCCTTGAACAAACAAATGTTGTAAGAGTCTTGAACGTACACATTCTGGACGACTCTTGTACAATTGTTGGCTGTCAATTGTGTTTCGAGCATTGGCGCAAATCAGCCCAAGACGTCTGTCGTGGCTTCTTGCCTCAATGGGCGCTCTCTGCGGTAGCCAAAGAGTGCTCAAAACTGCGCCTTACGCCGCAGTTACAAGCACTCGTGTCACGTTTCGCGTGGTTCGCGTCAGTTGCCACCACAGCGACAAAGATTTCGGTTTGGCGTGACACAAAAAAGGATCCACCGTAGGACCCACCCACCCATTATCGTTTTACGCAGGTCTTATAACCAACATATATCGGAGTTAGGAAAGTCGTCATAGATACATTATTGGAGATAGGAGGTACTGACGCCACCATTGCTCGTTGGTCACGGCGCGACTCCACGAAACGGTCTCACCGAGCCGCAAACGCATGCGAGCGCTCAATCGGAATGCGTGCATACGTTGCGTTCATGGAATCGATGGGATGTAGCGACGCCGCGAATCCGCGTTTGCTCGCGGGTGCTTGGAAACCAACGTGTCTCACCGCGATCTCCAGGTCCCACGCTTACCCTCAAGGTACGAGTGGTAGGTACTTGAGGCGCCAACTCTCCTCGTCAGAGAATTGCGCTCAGCGTAGGTATAACGGAAGTACTGGCACCGAGGAGGGCGCGCCGCATTCTCTGTGCTTACGCGAAACGACCCAACAGGAAGTTCCCGGGCGAAGGGGAAGTTCCGGGCGTACAGTCGTATGAAGAAGATGGCCTTTTGTCGGCCATGAGCCCTCTCCAGGCCATTGGACTCGCCATCCATGCCTCAAGCCACCGCCGAATATTGAGCGCATGATCGAAATTTCCGGGTACATTTGTCCGTGGTTATCCTAGCAGGCTCCTCGTAGAAACCTATGTCACTGCGTCCTATCTAAGACATGGGTCGGCTCCGCCCTGCGATCAGTTCGACCCTGCGCAGTGGGCCTTGAGGTTGTGGGTCTTGCACCAGTCCACGCCCAGGAACTTGGACGCGTCAAACGCCGGTGAGCTCATGTCGACGCCCGTCATGCGGTCGTAGACCTTGCGGTACTTGAGCGCCTTCTTGGCGAGCAGCGCGCTGTTGGTGGTGGTGTCCGTGGACGACGCGGCGTGGAGCAGTTGCTGGACGGCCTCCTCGGAGCGCTGGCGGACGGCGTCGTCCTGGAAGTAGATCTTGAAGCGGCGCGGCGAGATCTCCGCGTGCTGGGGCGATGAGGTAGCGTTCACAGTCATGGTCGGGGCGGCGCGGTGGACCATTGTGATGTCTGTCGTTTGCGCTTGTGATACACTTGGCGGGTTGGAGAATGACTCGGTCGGTGCGGGGCCAGCGAGTGTGGGAGTGGGAACAGTCGCTACACAGCGTCGCAGCTCCCCCAGAAGCATCAAGAGCGCGCGGCATCAAGCGGTGGGCGGCCCGAGCCGTTTACGCTTCCCCCAGTGCGTCTGGGGAATACAAACCAGGAACCTCGATAGTTGATATCATCAGTGTTGACATTTGCATGAACTATTAGAGTCCTCAGCCGTTGATTGTGCGATCGACCTTGTATTGGCTTCAGCAGGGATGTGTTTCTCAAATTGTGGAAGCAATCCGGCTTCCAGATCCAGACCAGAGCGCTGAACCCATCGGCCGAAAATATCGGATCCCTTCGGGTCGGGCAGACGAGCCACCCGGGCGTGGTGCACAAGCGAGCGTACGGGCGGCTGCAAAGAAGCCGCAGCGCCACGCAGAACGTGTAATCCCCTGCGACGGTGCAGCAGTGGCTACGGCCGCGGGGCCAACGCAGCCGCAGCGGCGGCGCGCTGCTTGTCTTTGCCGCAAAGACGCGCGCGGAAGCGTGAGGTTATCATCAATTGCGCTGTGCAGTTCCCGCCCACGCCATTGCAGCTGGGATGGCAGCGTCCGACAATCGAGTGTGTCTGTCTGGCCACGCGTGCGTGTGCAGCAGCGACGGCCGAGCTGGCTCTCGTCAGTATCGTTTCGCGTGAGCCTCGCCAACTACTGAGCCGCCAGAAAAACACTGGCGTGTTTCTCCACCAGTAGCAGGACCTGAGGAGCGTTGTGTAGGCTCCGCAAATCCACGTGCCCGGTGGATCCTAGTCCTCGATAAACTGTGTGCGGCGGTCCCCCGGGGCGCGAAGTGCGTGGCTCCCATCGACGTTGATCCCGGTTGTACCCCTCCACTGGAGACATGGGACCCATTCGTGGTGAAGACGCTCTCGGGACTGAAACACTTCGTAGCACTTCGATGGTGCTGGTGAGCCGAGACGCGCTGCTCTCACCGCAATCGTTGTGAGCTACGGCGCTACACTACACGCAACACGGTGTTTGGCCTGACAGACTTGGCTTCAAAGCACCTGTCAGTCAGGGCTGTGTGCTGTTGAATGGCTCCACTCTCGACCAAACCATCAGGACTCTGTATTCACTAGGTTTTCCGAGAGGAACCCTGCGTGATCCGAAAATGCCTCGGCGCTCCTCCTCCGAAAAAACACAGTCACTTCCTAGCCGTTGAGGTTTAGACGGTCCTCTCTTCCACAGGAAAGCCACTCGTTTGTTCTTGAAAAATGTGAAACCCATCGAAGCAAGCCATGTTTTTTTATGCAGCCGAAACGTCCGAGCAAGCCCTTGTGCTCGCATTCACAGCAGCACTGAAGACTTGGCACTGGACTCTGGTCGCAAAGACGCCGCTGCCAGCACGACCTTCGGGATCCCCTACCCCAGGCGCGACGCGTCGTTTAACTTTTAACGCACGGACCGCTCCCCCATCTCCTCAACCAACCGAGCGGAGGCGATTGCCCCGGGCCTTTGGTTCCAACGGACCCATTCCCCAACTCACCACGACGAGCACACGCCACATCGCCTCACAAAGCACAATGACGACTCTCGCCTCCACGCCGATTGGTTTCGAGGGCCCGCGCATGGAGAAGGCTGCGATTTCCCCGCGCCGCTTCAAGATCTACTTCCAGGACGACGCCGTCCGCCAGCGCTCCGAAGAGACCGTGCAGCAGCTGCTCACGACCGCCTCCTCCTCTGATGCCACATCCAACAGCGCGCTGCTCGCCAAGAAGGCGCTCAAGTACCGCAAGGTCTACGACCGCATGACGGGCGTGGACGTGACCTCGCCAGCGTTTGACGCGTCCAAGTTCCTGGGCGTGGACTGGTGCAAGACGCAGAGCCTCAAGGCGCACTGCGCGCGCACACACTGACCGCGCAAGGTCCCTTCTCGATAGAAATTGTAGACGTAATCGGCGCATGGGCTCCTACGAGGAACCTGAATAGAGACTATTGATCCCACGATATGTGTCGACGTTTTTGCGGTGTGTGGGGTGGCATTGACACCACAGATATGTGGTTGGTGGGGAAAGAAAAGTTAGAGAGGAGGGGGATGGTGTATCAAGCAATACAGACAATGGGCAGCGAGTGAGAGATCAAGCAGCATAGTGGGCGATGAAGGGCGCATTTTGAATCAAGCCGCTCGTTTTATCTCTCGACGGTGGGGGGTCGATCCTCTACGCAACCAAACCAAACTATTTGGAGAAGCACGGGCAGACTGCCCGTGCAAGCGCATCGTCCCGTGGATCTCGTTGCTGCACTGCCCGGGGCAGTGCAGCAACGAGATCCACGGGACGATGCGTTTGGAACGAGGCGATCGACGGTACCTGCTGCTTTTCTTTGCCGCGGATCTTGAGGTTATCGCTAAATCCAACTTCCGAGTTTGATGTGACACAGTAGCGTGTGATCCAGAAGGCCCAGGGAGCATCAGCCGCGAAGCGAGACCAGGCCGTCAGCCCTACTGGCTTTGGAACGAGGCGATCGACGGTACCTGCTGCTTTTCTTTGCCGCGGATCTTGAGGTTATCGCTAAATCCAACTTCCGAGTTTGATGTGACACAGTAGCGCGTGATCCAGAAGGCCCAGGGAGCATCAGCCGCGAAGCGAGACCAGGCCGTCAGCCCTACTGGCGCGTTGCCTGCTCAGACGTCCTGGCGCCTTCCGCGAATCTCTGTGTGCGGAAGGTGTGGAAGAAAGATGTACGTAGCGGAGCTCCTGGAGTCGAGATTGCTCCGAGTCCGATAAGAGGCAGACAAGCGGCAGCCCAGTGGCAGGGGGGCTCGGCTGACCAAGGGCCTGGGTTGCTACGGCTTCTGTGCCGAGCCGAACGCTCGTGGAAGTGGAAGCGGCCTCACTCACGACAGCCTTCTGTATGCTGTTGTGATACTGCGGCGCAGCACAGAGCTCTCCAGCTCTTGGACCGAGACAGTTACGCGACGTATCGTCTTTTCGCAGTCCATCCCCTCATGTGACCCAGCGCGAGGCCGTTGTGGCGTACTGGCGTGTATCATTTCACGGCACCGTACGGAGAACACATGAGCGATCGCAGGTGGCCCATCCGGGATGGCAGGGATGGGCCATCCCTGCTGTGAACATTGTTCATTTGCACGGAACTTCAATGGCGCCATTGCGGATCACTCAGGAGACTGCACAGCGTCTCCCGACCGGCCGCGCGCGAATTGGCTCGTGGAATGGGAAGTAGCATACTACGTCGTAAAGGCAATCGACAGTTCTAGTCGACCGACCAGACGGACCGGCTCCCTGGACAGCTTCTGTTACACGTGAATCTTTCTCTAAACCTACCGGCTCTGCACCACACCGTGGAGGCGTTCAGATATATGGACTGGAATGACGTTGTAGCGAGTCCCACGTTGCTAACAAGTATTCTCAAGGGGCCGACGCACCACGCGTTGTCCACTCCGCGCTTTCAGCCAGTGCGTACGTGCTGTGGCTTCTGGCAGAGCGTGCCATCCCGATCGACGTTCACCGTGTTCCTGTGATTCTATTCTGGAAGGCGCTGGTGCTCGCGAAACCGATCTGTTGTGGCCCAACGGCTGCGGCTCGTTTTATGCACTGGCGAAACTGTTCGGCGCCCGAACGAGGAAGTTCAACCCAATCACTCTGGTCGCAAAGACGCCGCCACGCCGACGGTCTCATCCCACGGCCCGCCATAGCGAACGACGCTTCAGCAAATTTGTCGAAGTGCGAGGAGGAGAAGAAGGGGGCGAGCCCGCCGAGCCGTCGACCTCTGCCATCTCATTCTACAATTCGTATCCTCAAGCACTCTCGTTCGCACGCACACCACTACCCCCAGAAGCAGCCATGGCGCGCACCGGAAAGACTAAATTTGCCTTCGCCTTGAGCCCCGTGGTATCGCCCACGGCGGCTGAAGTCTCGCCGCGCCGCTTCAAGATCTACTTCCAGGACGACGCTGTGCGCCAACGCTACGAGGAGGCCGTCCAGCAACTGCTCCACGCCGCGTCGTCTACAGATGCCACCAGCAACAGCGCGTTGCTTGCCAAGAAGGCGCTCAAGTACCGCAAAGTCTATGACCGCATGACGGGTGTCGACATGAGCTCACCGCAGTTTGACGCATCCAAGTTCCTGGGCGTGGACTGGTGCAAGACACAGAACCTCAAGGCCCACTGCGCACGCAGCCAATGAGCTCTGAACTCGTTCGGATCGATACGCTAGATAGGAAGACGAATATAGGCTTCTACGAGGAGCCTGGAATGAACAAAGCCCTTGAGATTTGTAAAAAAATCATCGCTTGTGTGCATCCTCGACGAGGCAACCGCGTGTGACTACGAGTGTAGAAGACACTGTTCTGCCGTTCGCCGTGTTCGCCGCATTTGCATACATTGGCGTTCTCTCTGCATACAATGGTGTTCTCTCGTCGAGAGCCGCAGCATCGAAGGTTTCGCAAGGCTATGTTGTTGTGTAAGAGGCCGTACTTCGTCACACTGGCTGAGACACATCTACGAGCGACATGCCATCGTGCTGCAGGTACGTTCTTCCCGGCCAGTAGAATCGCTGATCGTGGTCGGCTCGCCGATCATGTCTGATCCACATAATCATACACTGCTGATCGGCAACCGCATCCTCACAATGGTGACCACGTCAAAGCGTGTGCGCTGAGCGCGTGAGCGAGGTGACAACGAGGGCAAACCATACCCCAAAACCAGCTCCTGTGGCACTCAGGCTGTGAGCTCCTCCGGGAGAGGGGCAGAGCTACGAAAGGTTCCCGGGCGACATGTGCGCTGTCTTGCGCCAGCGCCTGGTGGGGTTCCCGCTCAGCTGCTGATTCAGATGCTCCTTCCACTCCAATCCTCTCGCCGCCTCCCTCTCTCTCGCTCACTTTTTTTCTCCCTGTTTATCACTTCGAGTGCAGTCGCCAGAAATTCTGTACGATGAGCCCCTCGGGGGCTTGGGCGTATTCCATTTCCGCAGTCCCCGATCCACGGTCGGATAGAAGAAAAAATACAATCTGCTTCATGTTCAACCGCTCCGCCATCCGCCGAGCACACATCGTCCACGGCCTCTCATTCTCCGTCATCCGTTCTAACGCGCAAACGCCCCAATCTCCACGAAGAAGCGAAAGCATGGACGCCAGTGCGACGCCGCCCACCGCCAAGCCAGCGCACAACCGGAAGCCGTCACAGCGGCTCCGACAGCCCGAGAGCTCTCCGCGGCGGCTGACGATCTACTTTCAAGACGACGCTGTGCGCCAGCGTTCCCAGGACGCTGTCTACCAACTCCTTGTGAGCGCCAACTCTCCGGACGCGACATCTAAGAGCGCGCTGCTCGCCAAGAAGGCGCTCACATACCGCAAGGTCTACGACCGCATGGACGGCGTTGATACGAGCTCACCGGCGTTCGACGCGTCTGCGTTCATGGGAATAGAGTGGTGCCACACACCCAATCTGAGCGCGTTCTGCGCACGCGAGCAGTGAGTGAGCAAGCAAGCCCTCTCCCCTGCATGTAGAGAACGAGTCTGTGCGTATACAAGTACATGTGCGGCCGGGCCACGGCCTTCTACGAGACAGCTCAACACGAAAGCACTTGAGAGCACTGTGGGAGAGAGCATGAGCGCTTCTCTCACTCCACCGATACTGTCTGGGCTGTCCGTCGTCGCCCCCACGCCGTGGGCCACGGAGCACGCCGATTCTGTGACCAGACCATTGCCTGACGACGCGGTCGGTCGCCGAGGCCCCACTCGAGCACACTATGGTATCCTGGCGGACGGTCGGAAGGCTAGCTTCCTACGCATGGAAGGAACGCACTGAGCAGACCGCCCCCTCAAGAGCATTCCTCAAGGCGCAGTGGGGAGACCGAAGAGACTGTGCGGGTTGCGTCACCCATTTCACGGAAGACACTGTAGTTCGCGTGGGACTTGGGCATCCTGCGCCACAAAGCCTCCTCTCTCCCCATAGTTTTTACCAATCGGAGTGTGTCCTTGGTGAAGCTCTGTGGTCATCAAGATCCAAAGCTCGTGCGTGATCCGGTTCGCGGGGCGGAGTCCACTTTCTTTGCCGTGAAGTTCCGGCCGAGTGCAAGAAGAATTCTTCCACACAGTAATCCGGAGGTGTGAAATTTGGAGGACTCCACTGTGGAGGTAGTGGGTTATAAGCACCAAGGCTACAACACAGAAGTTGTTGGGAGATTGATCCATCAGGTTCTCGCCCCGCACTAGCGATCCGTCTTACCCCGTGAACCAAACCAAGTTGACCCAACACCGCCCGCCAGCATGGCGACGCGACCTGACCTCTCAAACAAAATGACACCGCGAGAGGTCTCACAAAGCCATCTACTTCAGGGAACGCGATACGGTGTCGGTGACGGGTCGGTGTCTCGAATCTAACCGTGTTCGTCCGACGCCTTGAACGCGACAGCACTCATGCTGATGCGAAGTGGATTTGCTGACTGTTGTGCATGGTCAGTCGACCACGTGAATACAAAATATTCTGGTCTTTGTATTGGCATTCCATACGACCCGAACCGTTGATCCTACACCCCCCGGTTGTCCTCACGTCCGGTCGGTCGTCGTGTTGAGAGATACAACACTCAATCAAACAATCGGAGTCAAAGCCGAATCAACTGCTGGTCGGGAAGCGTTGAGATGGCTGGTTTTTGGTCGTCCTACTCGAACCTTGTCCCTAAACTCGTAACCGCCCATAACCGTCCGAGTTTCAGATAGTAGATAGTCGGAGAATCCTTCGGGGGATGCTGTCGGTGTCATCGGTGCAGCGACGGGCGATGCACCAGAGAATGAGGTGGTCAGGCCGTGCCCCCCCCCCCCCCGGATGAAGCCCAGACCGGAGCAACGCCGAGACGGTGCTTCCAGCGTGCGAGCACCACCGATGTGCGGTCTGGAATGACGGGCGTGTCGTCGCCATCCAAAGATCTCTGCCTGTAGCACGTCCTCAGCCGCTGGAGGTCTACCCTAGCGTCTAAGAATGGCGTTCCAGACCTCGTCACTACCTGGGCACCGCCAGAAGATGCGGCCTGTTGAGCCGTTGTCCGCACCCCGACATTCCGTCCGCGCACAGGGTGCATCCAGCCATTCTGACCGCCATGAGTAGAGCTGGTGAAGCCGCAGCTTGTGGCAGAACTCCGTAGCTTGAGGCGTGACACCGGGTGCCTTCAGCATGGTCTTCCACCAAGTTCAATGCCACTTCAATGTCCTCGTCATCCTCGTGCCACCGGCTGGCTCGTTGATCGCGCGCGACCAAACCGGCCTTGACAGCGGCGGCCGTGCGTGTTCACCCCAGTCGGCTGGCCGAGGGCAGTCATGGTGCCTCGCCCGACCAGACTTGAGTGAGCCCACAAAGGCATGCTGGTCGGAGCCACCGGTCGTCCACCCGCTGAGGGGGAAGGCGGGTCAAGTCACGGTCTACTTCACGGACGACATAGTGAGCAAGCATTTCGACAACACCGTCCAGCGACTGCTCCACGTCGCGTTGTCCTTAGACACCACCACAAACAGTGCGCTGCTCGCCAACAAGTCACTCAAGGACCGCAAGGTCTACGACGGCAAGACGGGCGTGGACATGACCTCGTGGCAGTTTGACGCGTCCAGGCTGCTTGACATGGGCTGGTGAAGACCCGAAACCTCCAAAGCAGTGAGCCCTGTCCTCGCTTGGATAGATATACGTTATAATAGATGGGAAGACATAACATCTTGCAAGGAGCGTGAAAGGAGTAAAAGTCTTGGAGAACCGAGAATCACCGCTTGTGTGCTGCCTCGACAATGAGTGTTTTCATGCAAAAAACGGACATACCCGGTATAATTTATGGTGAGAGTTGATACTTTTCTCAAACAAGATTTTTTTTTAATTTACAAAAAGTTTTGCAGAGCCGCGTCGCCTGGCTCCCCAGAAACGCTGCAACGTAAGCGCCTTCGCGTTGACATAAAGGCTAATGAAATCAGTCTGACCAGGGTCCGCGCAAGGCAGCTTGCAGGACCCTCGCTGCGCTCGCGGGGCAGCCGCGCCTCCAGACTTTTAGGTTCATCAGCACATTCAGAGAGTGGGACTTTTCGTGCTCTGGAACACAGTACTAAGCATCCTTCTGCCGGATGCTGTCCATGTTCGCCCTCTTTGTATACAGTGGTGTTCTCTCTTGGATACCGACAGGCCCGGTGTTTCGAAGGCTATTTATTTATGAAGGTGCTAGCGGCTGAGGAGGCACGAGAAGCGGAACTGTTGTCAATATACTATGCATTATGAGGAGGTCATCCGCTGTCTCGCTCGCCAAGATACTACTGTAGGTACTGTACGAGGGACATGCTGCCGTGTTGTAATCCTTCAACCAGGACGACGCTTCTGCGGTCTGCTCGCCGATCACCTTTGGTTCATATCCGAATGCACTGTTGGTTGTCAATTACATCCTCACAGTGGCGAACACGCCAGAGCCGCGCGTGTTACGACTAGCGTGAGCCTGACGACGTTACGGAGGGGGGACGCGAGGGTATGCTAGACCTCAAAACGATATCATCGGGAGAGGAGCGGAGCGGCGAAAGATTCCCGGGGCGACAACTGCACTGTCTTGCGTCAGCGCCCGAGGCGCTCCCGCTCAGCTGCCAATTTGTGGCTCCTCCCACTCGAATCCTCTTGCTCCTCCCTCTCTCTGTTTTTTTTTCTCGACCTCACTGAAGTGGAGAGTGCTGTACTACAGTGTTCACCCGGCCAACACAGCTTCCTGTCGCTGGTATCCTCCGATTTTACATGCCGAACAGCAGTCCCCGACATCGGGACCCGATGATCGGGTCGGATCGAAGCTGTGGTGAAATCTCCTCTGTGTTCAACCGACTTCTGACTGCTAAGGGCCAGAACTCTCACTCTCCGTCCTCCCCTCTGGTGCACATACGTCCCCACGAAAGCGCTAAAGCATGAACACCACGCCCACCGCCACGCCCACGTTCAACCAGAAGAGATCGACGCGACCACGACACGCGGAGAGCCCCCCGCCACGCCTGACGATCTACTTCCAGGACGACGCCGTTCGCCAGCGTTCCCAGGACACCGTCCAGCAACTCTTAGTGAGCGCCAACTCCCCAGACGCATCATCTAACACCACGGTGCTGGCGAAGAAGGCGCTGAAGTACCGCAAGGTCTTCGACCGCATGGAAGGCGTCGATACAACCTCGTCGGCGTTTGACGTGTCCGAGTACATGGGCGTAGATTGGTGCCACACACCAAGTCTAAGCGCGTTCTGCGCACGCGCGCAGTGAGCGAGCCAGCGAATCCTCCCTCCCCTAGATGTTGAGAACGAATATGTGCGTGTAACGGTACTAGTACATGTACAGCCTGAACCACGGCGTTTACGAGACTGCCCGCTTCGAATTCGCTCTCACAACCCGCAGCGCTCTCGTCGCGAGAGCGCTGCTGGTCTCTCCTTGGCGAGACTCTCGCTCCGGGGGACAAGTAACTGCCGGCTCTGCTGGCCAGAGCCCGTTGTCGAACCACACGGTATCCTGCATAGAGGACGGGCGGTGGCGAGGAGCACGCCGAGCCGACCGCTCGGGAGGGGCTTTTGACAAACGTGGGGGATTTTTGGAACTGCTCACTAGATGAGCTGGTTAAGAAACACATCGCAGCG
>JAMFLL010000422.1:0-38471 GCA_027475725.1 Pythium rhizo-oryzae
GGCCGCGGCCGAGAGCGCGTCCGCCGCGTCCAGCGCCGGCTCCTCGACGCGCAGGTCGTCGCTGAGCCCCATGGTCTCGGTCTCGACGTCGCCGCGCATGGCTGGCGAGGTGGAGGTGGCTTGGACGCTGCGGCGCGTGAAATGCACAACTGATTCCGGCGGCGCCTGCCACGACACGCTAGAGAGAGAGAGGGGGCGAGCGGGCGCCTCAGGGCGTAGCGTGGCGTTGTGGGGGGCGGAAACGGTTGTCGCGCGCAGCGCAAACGGCGGGTGGCGCGAGGGAAAGCTGTTTCGTCGCGCGTGGCTTCCCAACGGCGTGGCGTGGCGTGGCAACGGTGGACGGGCACGGGGACGGGGACAGCGCGTCTTGGTAACAGAACGACGCGGCGCGGATCGTTCCATGGGGCGCGACGGCGCGCGGGCTTCCGCTCGCTTTCGATGGAACTTTCCATCCACTAAGGGGGTTTCCGCGAAACGGCTTCAATTACCCCCCGCTCGCGGATACGTACTAAGATGAACTTGAAGCGGTACGTATCTGATACCAGAGGTTCGGAAGCATGTCTCCACTTCCGGGAGAACACGCCTGCCTCCAATATGCAGCACACGACGACACAAGCCTTGTTGAATTTTGTATGTCGTCTATATTGAAAAAATAAACAGGAAAATCCACGTCCGCTGGGCGACGGCTGCCTCGACAGCCGTCTGTCTACTCGCTGCGCCAGGGTTCTCATCCAGAATTCTTCTCACAATGCTCGCGGCCCGCACTCCGTCTTGCTCTTGCGTCGCGTAACATTGGCTTCCCCCCCCTTCACGCGTCGTCACGTCGACAATCCTTCTGCACGGGAGAGGTGGGGGCTTGGTGGGGTCGGCACTTTCCTCCTGGCGCGCGTCCTCTAGTGTATATATCCAAATCTAAACACGTCACTTTCCGTTGGCACTGGCGGCGACTAGTTCGAGGCTTGTGCAACCCGTGTCCTCACTGGTCACAGGTTCTTGCTTTCCGGTGCATCGAGACTAACCAGAGTTCTTCGCTGCCGGACACAGAACTCTAGTTCATTTCCAGATCGCTCATGGGCTTCTTGCCACTTGGCACAACTTGCTGCAGCCAGATTCGAGTCTTGTAGATCGCAAAGAGATCGCGGACGAGCTCACGGAAATCAATGCGACTGGAGCATTGCCAGACAACCGTTAGTTACGTCTGAGACACCTAGCCAACACACCTTCGGCATTACGCACCGATCAGCCTCGAAGAAGAAGGTCAGCTTGTGGCGATCGAACTGGTACTCAGCATCAATCACGTTCATAGGAAGCAGACGCTGGCGGACTTTGCTCTTGCAAACCTCGAAGACTTCATGTTCTTCCTTGCGCTGTAGAAAACGAACCACAAAATTGTCACAACGGAGCCACCGGAACAACATACGAAGGAAGAAGGCCCTTACCTGTTCGCTCAGCATGTCACATTCGCGCGCGTTGGCCACGTTGATGACTCGCTTCGTTGGTAGCTCGTGCCGCTTCGTACGTCCGAGCGGATCTTCACCATGTCCAGCCTGGTCGAGGCTAGAGCCGCCGGTAATCTTTGAGATATCTGTGACACGACGAAGGACACGTCCAATATCCTCACCACGGTCGGCTTCAACCTGCCGCACGTCAAATTCAGATAATTAGGTTACCAACGGAGCATCCAGTAGGCATATCGTTGCCATAACTCACCTTCACGTATTCTCCTGCGTTGAAACCCGCATTCCCAGCAAAGAACTCTGTGCGACCTCGCTTGAATTCAATCTCGTAGTAGGCCTCAGGCGGTGGCGGCGGGTACTGGCTGCTAGAGCCCATGCGTGTGTCCGGAGGGAGTGGAGGAGCGACCGGTGATCGAGGCCACTCGTACGATACAGCCCCGGATGCGTGGCGGTTGACAACGGGATACTCCGTCGGAGGTGCAGCAGGCGCGAACATTTGGTTGCCTTCAAGCGAGTGGGTGCGCACGCGCTGGTTACTCTGGAAATACTCCATGCTGTACGAGCGAATGCCGCGTCCACTGTGGGAACGATGCAAGACGACGTCTGGTTCGTGCTGCGGCATTTGGTCGGGGTACGGCGGTGGCGCGGCAAAGTCAGTCGAGTAACGGCGATACGGTTGCGGAGGTGTGGCCTGGTGCTGCACTTGGTGCTGAGGCTGATGCTGGTGGTACGCATGGACGTCGCTGGGTGGAATACTCACGCGCGGAGGGCGAATGGAGCCCATTGTCGTCGGTTGTGGCGGCGCGGGCGCACCAGCGTGGAACTGGCGCATCGTCACCGGGAAGTCTGGCTGCGACTGATGTTGCGGCACGTACTGCTTGTTCACGAACGCGGGGTTGTAGTTGTTACCTCCAAACCCAGCCGAGTACGAGAACGAGCGCGCTCGCAGCCGCTGGAGCTGGGGCTCCTGAGGCGGTAGAGGTGGGTTCACGTCGGCAGGTCGAGCGTACGTAAAGTCCACTGACGACGCACGCGCATCCTTGGTTGCCCTACAAGTGTCGCGTAAGATAAGCCAGGTGAGTGGCGTTTGTTCGTGGTACGGTTCCATCTTTAAGCACCCTGAGTAACCCACCGTGTTCGTGTCTCACGCGCTTCGCTTGCTTGATTGTTGGTGAGTTCCCTATGTGACGAAAACAACAATCTTGGTTAGCGGAGACAGTCTCAACGACAATGCGAACAGGCACGTGCGATATACGTACTCGGCGAAGAGACCCATGCCACCACCAAACATGCTGGCCGCGCTTTCTTCGAGCGACGTGCGGAACTGTCCGAATCGTGGCGACGTGAGCAGCTCTTCGTCTTGCAGCTGCCACGTCTGCGAGTCCTTCCGAGAACCCAGCACGGGCGCCTTGGCGTGGTGTGCTGGGTTGAGGCGTGTATCCACGTTCAACGAGCGAACATCTTCCTGGAAGGGCGCTAGCGGGGCCAGCGGTGACGTCGCATAGCTACGCTCCACATCGATTCGAGCGGGACGCAATGCCTCACGGTCGACAGCGTTGTTATTGTTGTCCACGACCTCGGTTGCTTCCTCGTCGGACGACGACGACTCGACCAGCGACGACGACCCCGACGACGACTGGCCCGGCGCCACGTCGCGGAAGCTGGACGCGTGCGCGAGCTTCTTGCCGTTGCCGTTGCCAGCGCCGGTCGTCTGCGCGAACGGCGGGAGGTCAAACCCGTATTCGAGATGGTGGTCCATTTGGTTCGACGACGAGACAAGATGCGCTGACGCACGTCGCCCCAACGGTCGCCACGCCGCAGCGCCAGCGGGCGACGAGCCCGTGGACGACGTCAGTGACTCGGAGAACGAGTCGCGGCGCTGCGGCTTGGCGGCGCTGACGCCGAACGCGCTCTTCGCCGACGGCTCCTCGCGCGCGCGGCGCGGCGGCCGCGGCTCCAGCGCGCTGCCGCTGCGGCGCAGCTCGAGCCCGTGCAGGCTGCTGAGCGAGCGCGAGCCGACGTCGTGCTGGTCGTCGTCCTCGTCGGTCGTGAGCGCCGCCATGCTCGTGGAGAGGAACTCGCACCACTCCTCCTGCGGCGAGAGCCGGTGGTTGGCCCGCGGGAAGTCGAGCGACGCGTGGCGCGTGCGCTGGTGCATGGTGCCAGATCCCGAATGCGTCGAGCGGAGGGGAGGGGAGCGGAGCGGAGCGGAGAGGAGGGGGGACGGTGCGGTCTCTCTTCACCGCCCTCGGACGGCGACGCGGCGCACGCTTGCGGACGGGGGGCGGGTCTCGGCGGGGCGCCCTCGGTACTCGGCGAACTGCGCTGCGGCAAACTTCCCCCTTCGGCGGCCTCGCTGTCTCTGTCGCAGTATGGAGGTGACTGTTGTCTGCTCTTCCGCTCGCGCAACATAGCCCGGAGTATCCCTGCGATAATTGGTCGTATTTTTTCGAAAGCGGAGGGGCGTTTCTTACCGAAAGTTCGAAGGTTCCCGTGCCAAAGTTCAAGCTGATCTGATAAATGACCGCGGACCAACACTCATAAATGACCGCCACATGCTTCAAGGTGTGCCCGCAGTGCCCGCACGGCCGCCGCGACCTGGTTTGTTTCCGTGCGTGAAATTTACGGGGATGGCAGCGTTAGGGGTGTGGGAAATCTTGATGAGGGACGTCAGCGGTATATTTCAGCCAATCAAACGCGCTAAATACGTGCTCGACACCCAAACCTGAAAAACTGCGGACGGACAGTCCTCCGCGCATCTGTGAAAAGGAGAGCGGGGATTGAAGTGGGAAGGGGAGGAGAGAGGAGCGGGAGGGGAGGAGCGATAGGGCGAGCAAGCGGAGAGGATTCGAATCCTCAATTGAGATGACCTGGATCTGCTGCCGTGGCAGCGAGAATGCCTAACTTCAATCTGAAGCCAACGGGGATGGCTCCGTCGCTTCACTTTCCAATGAAATCAAAAGAGAAGCGGAGCTGGCTTCCAGTGGCGGTTCCTACCCAAGATGCGACCGAGAGCGACCCGTGGCGTGTTGGCGTCCCAAACGTGGGCAAAGCTGGCCAGCAGGTTTTGTCCAAACTTCAGAACACTTGGCCAGCAACATGGGAACACCTGGCGAGGAATCAGCCAAAGTTGGGCCGTTCTGACGGAAGGCTGGCGCGTTCTGTATCCTCTCCCATCGTTGCCTTCCCTTGCCCTGGAAAAGAAAGAAAACGAAAAAACAGGACATTTGGTTTCCCCAAAATTTAGGATCTGCAAACGCTGCATCTGTGTTCGGGTTCACTTTCCTGAGACAAAACAATACGCATGTGTTGAGTAGGGTACTGTGTCCAAGTCACTCGCAGGGGGTGCTACTGTTCTCTACTTGGCTTCGCCCAGAAGTGCGCGCGTCATTGAAGTTGCTGCTGACACCAAACACATGGAAGAGTCGACGGCCGTCATCCCAAGCGGCATGCGTCGAAGAAAGAAGAACGCGGAGAACGAAAGCGCGAGATTCAACTACAACCGGCCGCTGGTACCTTTCCTCCTCCTTCTCCTCCAACCCCACAGCACTCCCCATCCTTCTCTTCATTTCCACATTTACCACCCAAGGCGCCACAACCCACGACCCACAATGCTCGAAGGCCTCCTGCAAACGATCGGATGGGCGACCACAAGAACAGTCACCATGGCCACGTCAACGCCACCATCCAACACCTCTGTCGCTCAGGACGCCTCGACAACAAGTGAGGCAGAGGAGTGGGTGCTCCTCACGACAGAGCCGCCCACATCGAGCCTCCAGAAACCGGGGCAGCGGTCCTACGCCGACGTCGTCGTTGGTCGCCCAACCGCCCTCGTAGAATGACCACTTGGACATCAAGATCACCAGCTCATGCTTTTACCAAGAGACGACGAAAGTGTGACTGTGACTGAGACGGAAAAGCGGACACGAGCAACTAAGCACGGCAGCTGAAGACGCCGAGAAGTGCATTTTCCAGCCGCACACACAACAACAACGAATGAGCACTTTTGCCCCCGTCGATGATTGAACGCCGAACGGGACCAATGCTTGAAGTTCGCAGTACTTGTACTGCTGGAATGCTCGCAGGGATATATTTCTGGTCAGAAAATACGCTTTCTCACTGCAACGCGAGGGCGTTGATTCAGTTTGCTGCGAGTGAGTTCGCCTCATAAACTAGCACTACAAACCACGTAAAACTACTCTACCCTATTCTTCAACTCTCGTCACTTTTTGACTCGCACTCGGCTGGTAAATACGACATGAGTTTCTCTGGCACAATGCCCTTGAGCTCGTCGAATGGGCACTTGTGGAGCTTCAGTCTTCGCAGCACCTCGGTGTCGTCATTGATCTCGAACGGGTTGCTGAAATTGAAGAAGATATCCTGACGATCCTCCGACATCTCGCACTGGATGACGGTGTCTTTGTTCGTGTTCACGACGATGAAAGGTAGGAAAATGCGGCCTTCGTCGCGCTGGGCATCTGATGTTGCTTCTTTCCGTCGCTTTGCATTGCGCTTCAGCAAATTTTTCATCGCGACTTGTTGCACAAGGAGGTCTTGCAAATGCTGTTTCTTCTGGTCAATGCTCTTCATGCGTTCGTTTCGTTCGGCCTGTGAGCACAGTAGGTTGATTCGTGAGTTTGTGATATGAGTCAGCCAAACAATCGCTCGGTCTTACAATCAGCATCTCCGCGTCGTGCTGCAAGCTCGTAGGAAGGCCTTTCCAGCGGATTTCTTTTCGTTCCTTCGAGATGATATCCATGGCCATCAAGACATTGAGAGCGTCGTACACGCGGCGGCGAATATTCTTCTCATCGTACACCTGCCACATGGAGAATGCGAAAATATTGTCAGCCACCGCAGAAGACTGGTAATGAGAAGCGAGTGAAACACGCACAGCATCATTCGGTCGCATGGTAACAAACTCTTTCACGAGCTCATCAGCGACCTCGTTGTACGTTGTCACATTCTTCTCCTCGACCTTTTGACACACTTTCATGCTGAAGTGGCGGAGTCCTTTGTGGATCTTCAGGTATTTTCGCTTCTTTGCCGACATTCTACATATAATTGACAAGAGAGTGAGCCAGTCAAGTTCGGAGTACTTGTTCAGGTGAGGCACGCACGGGCTTGAGAAGCTCGGGCTGTCTGGTTCCGATTTGAGCGCTGAGAGTGGTCGTTTCCCTGAACTCGACGAGGCTTTCGGTGTGTCCAAGCCAGGTTCTTGCTTGATATCAACCAGAGCCCCATCTTTCATCAGGCCTGCTTCGGTGGCCATCTTTTCCAACCCTTGCGCTTTCATCAGACTGACGAAATCGTCGTGAAGGCTACTTGGCGTCACTGTCGGCTGAGCTTCATCGTCACCGAACAGCTTTCCGGTCGCGGATGACACACCTGTATATCACGAGCACAGCTCAGGTGTCTGTACACTCGATCCAATGATACTACGCATTACTTACCCGCCGGAACATCGTCCTTTTCTTCAAGATCCATCTCGGTCAGTTTCTTCAGCTCGCGTCGCGTCACGCGGGGCTTCGAAGCGCTGTTCGTAGACGATGAGGTGTCGGGTGCTTGAGCTGTCGAAGTTCCGACTGTGGGTCGTTTCTTCGCGAGCGGGCGAGCAGGAGCCTTCGAGTTGGCGGCAATTGCCGTGGGGGACGAGGCACCTTCTGTGGACTGCGACTTCGGAGTCGCAGGCGAATCGGCCATCGTCTCTGCGCGCACTGGGAATAGAAACAACCCTGAGAAGCGCGTTAGCTTCTTCCGCTTATCACCACGCAGGTGGGCTACATCACCAGGGAAGTGCGTCTATCCTCAGGAAACAGGCCACTTACCCTGGGCGTCAACGAATTAAATCTGTGCGGCGCTCGTGGAGCCAGCGCGCGCAGCGGCGCCTGGGAGATTGAGCGGCGTAAGCGACGAACGAGGCGAGCGATGCCTCCGCTGCCACTCCGCGGGCGTATCTTGCGTCTAGCGTGCCGTGGCGATGGCGTCTCGGGAAAGCGCGGGGGAGGCGTCGCCGTCCCGTGCGGCGATCGAACTGACCGAGTTTTGAACAAAACGCGGGGGGTCATTTTGACCAAACCACCGCATTTCCCGCACTCATGGAAAGGCTCTTTTCAACCAATCAAAATGGAATGTAATGAATCACCGGCATCGGATAGGCTGAAACGAAGACTAAGCCAAGCTGAGCGAACTGTGGTTTGGGCACGGAAACCCAACAGTTCGTTTGAGCGCACCAAGCCGAAGAGAAACGAGCCGGAGAACATGGCGCGCGACGACGACTTCTACCTGCGCTACTAGTGAGTGTGCGCATTTACTGACGATTCCAACGCTGCAGGAGTTGGTGCTGCAAGGTCGCCATGTGATTGCCGGTCTAACTCTCGAATGCTATCCGCTGCAGTGTCGGTCATCGTGGCAAGTTTGGCCACGAGTTTATGGAATTTGAGTTCCGCTCGGACGGCAAGCTGCGGTACGCGAACAACTCGAACTACAAGAAGGACTCGATGATCCGCAAGGAAGGTATGTAGCTTTCCCGATTGATTAGCTCGACTACAGAGTCGTGCGCGCACAGACCTAACCTTGGAGTCGTTGGATGCCACGTCGGTAGTGACCGTTTCCCAGTCCGTCATCGACGAGATCAAGCGTATCATTCGGGACAGCGAAATCACCAAGTACGGTCATGTTCTTGTCGACCTTCTCGCATATTTGTCGCTACTCAAGAATCTGACGCATTTGCTTAACTTCACAGGGAAGACGATAAGGAGTGGCCGGAGCCGGACCGCGTTGGCCGCCAAGAGCTCGAGATCATTCTCGATGACGAGCACATCTCATTCACGGTGCGTCTTGGTAGAGGCAGACTGTCGGTGGTCTTCTCGAGTGCTAAACTTTCATTGATTGCCTTGTAGTGCGCCAAGATCGGCTCGCTGCTGGATGTTCAAGACAGCAAGGACCCGGAGGGACTGCGCGTCCTGTACTACCTCGTCCAGGACTTGAAATGCTTCGTCTTCTCGCTGATCACTCTTCACTTCAAGGTAAGATTGCACTTCAATGCTCGTTTTCGTATTGCTCATAGCAGCGACGTGGACTCTGAGCGTGGTGCTGCATGTTTGTAGATCAAACCGATTCCGTGAGTCGAAAAGGTTCTCAACAGCTACGACACAGACCGGTAGAAGGGAAAGAAAGATCCTCTCTGAGCTAATAGTCACACACCACGATGAAGAGAGTTTTGTGCGTGCTTCAGGTGCTCGCAATGCGATCTTTGCGGATATGCGCCCCCCCTTCACGTCTTCACCGTGTCTGCTGACGATCCTACCTACCAAGTCAAAGCTCCACCTCAAAACTCTCCAGACTGGTCTGCTTTGTCATACTACTGTAGTAAAGTACATCGAGAGCAGTGGTATGAGTGAGATGATCACCACTACGCGACTCCCTATGCTCGTCGTGCACTCCATCGTCACAGCGGCGACGAAGAATCGTGGCCGCCATTACCAACATGTGCCAAAACCAGGTACTGTGTCATCAAGTTCCAACGCCTCGTTGTTGTTTCTCGTGGAGGTTGTTTGAAACAGGTGTTTTAATCACCCCATCCAGGAGAACCAGGAGAGAAAAAGAAGAACGAACGTGGGTCGGCAAAGGCCAAAGAAAGGGAACACACCGACTGCCCTTGACCGCCGACGCCCACACTCTCACGTCGAGAACCCCCGCGCTGGATATCCTGCCCTCCCCCGCGACCTGGATCCACAGATCGCGGCGCTCTATATCCCCTCCGCTCGCGTCCTCCTCCCCCTCGAAGCGCGCGACTCCTTCCCCGTACCGCCACCTTTTGTAGTTTCGCTTGTCCACCACCTCCGCGGTTGAAGAAGCCACTTGAACGCCCCCAAGAAAACATCGAAAGAAGACGATCGCGATGGCGCAGAACCGAACGTGTCATTTCAAGCTTGTGCTCCTCGGCGACACAGCCGTCGGCAAGTCCTGTCTGGTCGTGCGATTTGTGCGCGACGAGTTCTTTGAGTTCCAGGAGCCCACGATCGGAGGTACGGAATGGAGGCTGCTCGTTTGCTGGAACGTAGCTGTTGCGGATACTGACGCCTGACGTACGTATGGACCTACCATGCGCTTCGATTCGTTTTCAGCTGCCTTCTTGACGCAGACCGTGAACCTCGACGATGGTCTGACTGTCAAGTTTGAGATCTGGGATACTGCCGGCCAGGGTACGTGTTCAACCGCAGTCCGAGTGGTGACGATAACGTCAGGCCACGGACTCACATCTGACGAGTTGCCCTTATCATGACGAAACGTAGAGCGATACCGCAGTCTCGCACCGATGTACTACCGTGGCGCCGCTGCTGCCATTGTCGTGTACGACGTCACGAACAAGGTAAGACACTGTCCAATCGAGTGGCAGTGTTCTACAGAGTGCAATGAGTCTAACGCTTGCCCTGTTTGAAGGATTCCTTCACGGGTGCCAAGTCGTGGGTGAAGGAGCTGCAGCGACGTGGTGACCCGAACGTCGTGATCGCTCTTGCCGGTAACAAGGCCGACTTAGAGGCGCGCCGAAAGGTGGATTTCGAAGAGGCCCACCAGTATGCCGAAGACAACGACATTCTGCACTTGGAGACGTCGGCCAAGACGGCCGTGAATGTGAAGGATCTCTTCATTGCTATCGCGAAGCGCCTGCCGAAGAACCCTCCGCAGCCCGAGCGAGAAGCGTTCCCGATCACGGCGCCCGCACCTCCGAAGAAGAGCGGCTGCTGCTAAACGACCACGATCGATCTCGGACGACTAGTCACTAGAAAGCAAACCAATCGTGGCTGCTGTCTGGTCCCGAACGAGGCGTGTTTTTTTTGCCGGGGTTATCTCGAGATTTTCTCTGCAGCTCCCATTTTCGTTTCGCGGAGGAAGGCAGGTTGTTGTCCATGGATGCAAGTAAAACACCGAAGAGAGAAAGAAAGAGAGAACGAGGTTGTTTTTCATGTTTAATCTAATATCTATATTCTGAGATGAAGATTTGGCCCCCCAAAGATGGGGACACCTCGGTGGAGACGGCAACGCCGTCACGTATCCTCCGCTTCAGCCCAGAACAATCGCATCGCCAACTGCGCACAGTAGTACTCCGTGAATTTACGTAACAGTTCGCACTACTGGATGCAATCGACGACCTTGGGTTGCAGGTCTCTCCTTCGCATTTACTTCTCCTTCTTCACGTCGTCGATGCCGACCGTCGAGTTGATGCCGAAAATGCGCACGCGGTCAAGCTCCGGCAGCTTGGCGAGAATGAGCGTCGCCCAGATCGGGAAGTTGATGAGCAGGTGCTTCGTGTCGTAGTCCGTCGCGACGGAGGCGGCCATGAAGAGCGCCGTCGGCACCATCATGAGGAACTTCTTGGTCGGCGTCCACGGGTGGCCCTCATCGATCTGCTCGTAAAAGGTGAGCTCGCGGTAGTCGCCCATCGAGTTCTGCTCGTCAGGCGAGCCCTTGATCCAGTGCATGATGCCGAATGAAACCTGTTTAACAACATCAAGCAGCGCGTGAGCACGTCACGCCAGGCAAAGGCCATTCCAGGCCTCCGTTTCCTTACCAGCCCGTGGACCACGTTCACGTAGGTCCACGCCTCCTTGGCCGGCACGAAGAGCGGCATGGCCGCGTACAGGCAGCCCACGAGGATCACGTAGAACGTCCAGAAGCCGCGCGACTCCATCCAGTTCACGTTCTTGTTGGTGCTCACGACGTCATTCGCCATGGTGCTGAGGTCGATCGATTGATCGCTCGTGTGGGTAAAGGTGGTTGTGGTGGGGTGTGGGGCACGCGCGCGTCGAGAGGGCTCGTCGTCGGGCGTTTGTCTTTGTCGGCGCGAGGGCTTTCTCCGCGGCTTTGCCTGTGTGGCGTTCGTTCGTTCGTTCCTGGTTCTTTGTGCTGAGGAAGAAACTTCACGGGCCCAGGAGGAGGAGGAGGAGCGGTGGGTTGCTTGTCTCTTTCTGCTGTTGTCAACAAAAGAACACCCAGGAGGAGCAGTCCGCACGCGTCCCCTCCTCTGATTGGCGAAAAGAGAATTCTGTGCGGCATTTCAGCCAACCAGGTTGCATGAAAGCCACCCCTTCCCCGTAGTTTTCGCTTTTTGCGTGCCCGCCCCCATCCTCCCTGTGAAACGTGATCTCTGAGACAGAGATTGGTTCCACAACCTAGAGCCGACCACTTTTCTAGATCGTTCGAGGTGGGCACTTTCCAGGTTCGTATATGCTTTTGTAGAGGTATCTTCTAGCACAGGGTCTTCGCCTGTTGATCAAGCCTGGTGACATCAGATCCCCCTGCGAGCCTGGGTGAGGGCCGGGCGAAACGAAGTGCCCCACGGCCAAAGGGAAACGCGTGCCCGCGCGCTCGCGACGCGGATTCGAGGCTCGCCCGCTCGCTCCGCATTGACCGAAGGCGCTCCACGTCCGCACCACCGTACAGCCCCCTCTCTCCCGCGTCGAACGCAGTCGTTGCGCGCTCCCAGCGACCCCGCAAGCCCGAGATCCAGCGCGTGCAAAAATGGCGACGGCGGACAAGTGGGTCCAGGAAACCTTCGCGCCGGTCGTGCTTACCTGCTCCACGCCCGAGGTGGAGCGGCTGGCGCAGAAGAACAACCTGTCGTTCGCGGACCTGCTCAACGGCTTCGGCATGATCAAGAGCGCCGACACGCCGCTGCGCTCGGTCGCGCACTCGTTCACGCTGCCCGACTTCAACGTGCGCTTCCTCGCGGCCTCGCAGTTCGCGCCGCTGCCGCTCCACGACTCGGCGCACTTCCTGAACGAAGTCGTGATGCGCCACCCGCCGTCGGCGCTGTCGTCGTCCGCGAGCGCATCGGCCCTGAACGGCGCCGGCGCGATCGACCTCGACATCCCGACGATCCAGAGCGTCGAGGACGTGCCCGTGTTCCTGCGCGTGATCGGTGCCGCGAACAACACGGAGCCGCTACCGTGGTATCGCGAGTTCAAGCGCACGCTCATGGACACGTTCCGCTGCGAGGAGTACAGCATGATGTCCCAGCCGGCCGCGATGCTACTGGTCGTGTCGTCCACCGAGAGCAACCCGCGCGCGAGCTTCGAGGCGCTCGGCGCGCCGCAGAACCTGCCGCACGTGTTCTCGCAGGGCATGTACGACTCGAACCTACCCAAGTTCTACCTCGTGGTCCACGACGTGGTGGAGACCGAGGGTACGTCGATCGACCCGGAGGCGATCCTGCGGAATCTCCAGGTGCCGCCCCACGCTGGCGCCGTGCTGTACTTCAACTCGCTCGCGCTTGATTCGGCCTCTGCGGCGAACGCGTCCATCTGGGGCCGACACCCGTTTGTGCGCACGCCGCTGTTCGCGGATGCAAACAATGGCAACTACCCGTACCTGTCGGAGCACTACGGCGCTTTCCAGTCGAGCGAAGACGTCGGACGACTCGACGCTTTCGTGCGCGATCTTGGCCTACGGTTTGTTCTTCCGGCGCTCGAGTCGCGTATCTTCCAGCTGAACGAGGTCGTGTCGGCGAAGAAGAAAGGCGTGAAGAACGTATTCAAGTCTTGGCTCCGCAAGCCAATTGACCTCTCGTCAAGAACGCAGCTCAACAACAGCTCGGCCGTGACGTACCGCGCCGACTCGATTCAAGCACAAGTGAGACTGCTGGCCGACACAGCCTTCATGGTCCGGGACTACGATCTGGCGCTAGAGATGTACCGGCTCGTGCGCGACGACTACAAGTCCGACACGTCTCTTCTCCACTGCGCCAACACGAACGAGATGATTGCATTGTGCTTACTGTTGACGAAAGGATCACCAGTGCAAATGACTAATGCACTGGAAGCTGCCACCGCAACGTACGATAAGAACGTGAACCCAACGACGTGTCGCCTCGCCGTCCGAGCTGCGGTAGTTGCTGGTGAGATTTATGTGACGTTGAGCCACTCGGGGCTTTTCACAGACTACATGGACCATGCGTCCGCTGCGCTCATTCGAGGGTCGACCAAAGAGCAAGGTATTTGCTCCGCGGTGCTGATGGAGAGAGCAGCAATGTGTGATCTTCAAGCCAGAATCCCGAAATTCCGAAAGTTTGGCTTCAGAATGGTCATTGCCGGGCATGTCTACGATTCATCAGGACACAGTGCCCACTCAGCTCGGTGTTACTCGCTCACTCGGGCTGTATACGACTGCACTGGCTGGTTCCATGTGGAGGACCACATCAACTTCACGCTTGCTCAGCAATCGAATCGGCTGAATGACTCCATGTCCTCGATCAACCTGTTCCTCAAGCTTATTGGCACAGGTCGGAGCTCGGCTAGCCAACAAGAAAATTTACTTTCCCAGTTTCGATCAATTGTCAAAGAGTTTCTCGCGACGGGAGGTGCAGCAGCGGGTGGATCCATACCTAGAAGTGGCCCAGTGTCGGTGAAGCAGATTGGACCGTCCTCCAAGAAGCTCGTGATTCGTGATTTGTGCATGCCGGAACTCGATGACAAGTCGACAGTTGTGTTTGCACCTGTGAACGCTACAGGCATCAACCGCGACATTGATGGAAATGATGCTGATCGGGACGAGTGGAAGGAGCTTGAAAATCTTCTGGAGAAGCAGATTGCGATTCACCGGCAGGCAACCAGTGCGTTACCCACTGCCTCCAAAGAAAGCCGAGCGGCACCGGCAAATCGATGGTTGGAACCTGTCAAGACATACAACTTACCTCACCGGGGAAAGCGAGGCGCTGCGAATCTGAAGCCGCGCCAGTACGCAACAGGCGAGAAGATATATGTGGAGTTTGAGATGAAGAATGCGTTATCTTGCGCCGTTGAGGTCGAAAACATTCATCTCTACGGCAAGTTCGAAGCAAAGGATGGTGCCTCGTTCGATGTGCCAGAGGGCGACGATTTTGGCAACAACCAAAACCACCGTATCTTGGTCGATAGTGTCAACCTTCAACTTCTCCCGGTCAGCGAAGAGCGCGTGCGGCTTGCGGTATGTCCGAAAGTTCCTGGCACCTTGCGGATTACAGGTGTTCGGTGGTCGATTTGCGGTGGTGATGTGTTGGGCGAGCATGCCTTCAACATTCCTGGTCCATTGCTACAAGATACGCGTGCAAACAAGGAGGCTCGTGCTCGTGCGCCGAACGTCACCCTCATTGCCGATGTTGTTGGTCAAATGCCCTGGTTAGGAGTGACGATTGAGCCAGCCAACCCGTCAAGCGAGACTTTCGTCGGTGAAATCGTCCGCTTCAATGTGTCACTGTTCAACGCTGGCTCGGCAGATCTGGGGCATCTCCAACTGTGCTGCTCCGATCTGATGCTATGTGTGTCGAAGAACGAGCTGAATGGTAGTGTTAATCACTCATTCGCCAACTACATTGGGGCAAGCGGGCAAGTTGTGGACCTGTCGCACATTGTACTGCATCCTGGTGAACGCCGGGACGTCACGATGTGGGCAAGAGCTGTTCAGCCCGGCAGACACCAGCCACACTTGCTTTTCAAGTACAAGCGGTTGATTGAGGGTGAAGATTCGGAGCGTGCGCTCGCACGTACGGTGAAGGCGAAGATCGATTTGAACGTTCTGCCATGCATCGATGTATCCTACACCGTGGAGCCGAGCTACTCGTCAACTGGAGAGTACATTCTCGCGTTGACCGCTTCGAACAGGAAGTACAGATCGCAGCAGTTGGAGGCCCCGCTGACTTCCCCTACAGCAATCGTCAGCCTGGAAAAGCTATTGTGTACCAGTGAGTCATGGAGCATTATTCCTTTCACTCCCACCGCGACACACGATTCTATTGTGCGAAGCTCTGTCGTCTTGGATGCCCAAGAGACGAGTACAACGTATTTCAGGATCGTCTCGAAGGATAGTTCGTCTCCAGCAGGAGGGGAGAACTCTATATCCCTCTCCAAAAATGGTCGCGAGACACTCAGCGGACTTCCTCTCGATCAAATGCTCTGCCTGGACCATGCGCTCGAGATGGTGCGAGCGTCAAGTGCAGGGTCAAGTGATGGTGCCGCGGATCGTGGGGCTGGTGGCGGTGGTATCAGATCAATTCAGAGTGTGCGACGAGAGAATAAATCCTCGAAAACTGGCGCTGACCTGCCTGGTCAGCCACAGGAGGAAAAGCTCGACCCGCAGCCAACTACCAAGGAAGCATTGCTCCACTCACTCGACGTCGATGCCCACCTGGTGCTCGTTTGGTCATCTCCAAAGCCGTCGTCGAGTACGGTGGTGGTGGGGCAGACAAACTTGACGTCAGTAAAAGTGCGGTCTGCGCTCAAGCCGAACGCATGCCCACTGACCATCACACTCAAGTATGCCGATACAGTGACGCTTCAACCCTCGCCACACGCAGCTTTATCGTTCGCTGAGGTGGACGTGACCATGACAGTGCGCAACGACTCGAGTCCGACTTCGTCTCCAATCGACTTCACACTGGAGCTGCTTCACCCAGAGCAAAGCAAGCCAATTTCGACGGCGGCGTCTGGGAAACCGCTAGGGTCAGTATCACCGTCGGCGCTGACAACCAGCGGATCGCTTGCTCCGGCCCCGCATTTCTTCTGGTCTGGACTCACGAAGAAGAAGGTTACCAGTTTCCAACCGAGCGGGACGGTCCAGTTCACGCTCAAGGCGTGCTTCATGGGTGCTGGTGTTTACGATCTCAACCGTTTCCGGTTCGCTGTGTCCCCGTCTCAAGCGGATGATGGGGTATCCACGTCTGTCGTCCCTGGTACCTTCATGTTCCCGGTCGAGTATCTAGTGTATGTTCAACCGCCTATGGCCTAGAACGTGCGTGACAACCTGTAACAGCCTGACGCGTCCAAGGGCATTAGAGGTCGTGAGCGATACGCGACGCCATCCCCACGCATATCCGGGTCGCGAGTACGGTTGTAGAATGGCACGGTAACTTCTCCACAATGGAGACGTATGTGAACGATGAGCAACACTCACTCTTGTCGCGCCTAAAAATGGGGGCAGCCTGTCGTGATAGTTGTGGTTATGGATGGAGTAGGCACATCGAATATCAGGCACGGAGAGATCGAAGAGCAGGTCATGATGGCCACTCCGGAGGACCCCCACACACGCCGCGTTCTCCAGCGATTTGTTCGAGACTACGTCTCGACGTACCATGCGCGGCGCTCCCGCCAGAGTATCTTTCGTCTTGAGCGCGCATTCCAAAATGCCAAGGCACAACAGTATTTCCACAGCCAACGTGAAGACGACGCCCAGCAACCTCTAGGGGTGGAACGAAAGACTGAGGAGGAGCTCGTTGAGAAGCGACGCCAGCTGGAGCACAAGTACAGCACGTCGTGTGTGAGACCTCCATCCCCCTCCTACAGCCCAGACGTGACAGTGGCCAAGTCAAGCTGCGGAAATAAAGCAGACCCCGAGGTGAGCCACGCGCAGTCTGATCGCAGCGAGGACAGCGACGCCGCAGAGCAGTCTCACCAGCACGTGACGTTCGAGGTCGTCGTCCAGCACCTGCACGCTCAGCTCGAGCAGGCCCGCGATGACATCACATCCAAAGACCAACGCATCGGTTCCCTTGAGGCCCTCGTGGCTTCTCTTCAGATCGAAAACGAGCGCCTCAAAGACACCCTTGAGCGTTCGCTCAAACCGGCATCATCCCTCGCTCCGGACTCCAACCAAGTTTTCACCAACTAGATCGCAAGAGTCACAACGCAGAGTAAAATCGCATTAGCATTTATTGTACCGATAGAAACCTTTAATGCGCGCGACGCGTGCCTGAGCGGTACTTGAGCTCGATGCGCCGGATCTCTTCCTCTTCGTCGTCGTCTGAGTCGCAGGTCACAATCTCAGCGACGTACTTGATCTTCGGGATCGAAAAGCTGCTACCGTGGGAGAATCCAAACGTGGCAAGCGAGCCGCCGCGAACGATCTCTTCACGGTTGGGCGTGTTGGGCAGGCGGAGGCGCTCGGCCAGCAGCTCGTCAATCTTGCTGGCGTCTGACTCGTCTTCAAACTCGTCGCGTTCGCACTGACCTCTGTGGTTTCCACGAACAGTGGGTATAAACGGGCAGGTGCGGCGTACATGACCGTCATCATCACTTGCTCCATTCGAGTCACTGTCTCCGTCTGAAACGCCTCCATCCTTCTCGGTGTCCGTATCAATGTGCGGTGGCTCCTGGTTAGTCGTCCCAGAGACCGCCTGCGGCTCGCGAGGAGATCCTGCTTGCTTCGTTCCCTCTTCAAGGACTGTGGTGCCCTCTGGTGCGAGTGTCGAGTCATCATCTGCGAGCTCTGTCGTGAGTAGTGTCTTGAGGCGTGACCCCACGAGGGACGATGAGACTGAAGACAGCTCCGAGGCGTGGGAGCCGGCGCTGATGGACGAAAGAGCCAAGGAGCTGACCATAGATGCGTCGTTCTTCAACGTCCTGTGCTCCTCGTCAAGTTGATCCCCATCGTGTTCTGGCTGGAGAGACACCGCAGACGAATCGATCCCTGCACTGTCTTGAGCGTCGAGACTGGTTCTTTCTTGCCCTTGGTCAACCTCATCACCACCGTTCGACGAACCAGAAGACCGCGACGCCGCGAGAAGACGCGCGTTCTCGGCGCGTGTGTCACTCAGCACTCGCTGAAGCTGCACGATCTGTTCTTGCAAGTCACGAAGCTGTCGTTGTTGGTTTTCGAGCATTTGCTGATGCTGCGAAGCGAGGATCTGCTGGGACCGGCAACAACTTCGCATGGATTCTGACTCGAGCGGTGCCGTCTGCTCCACAGTTGCGTGCGAGACAGTTCTGTTTGCCGTGGATCGGTGCGTCTCGTTGTTGTAACTGCGTTCTTGCCACGTCGGGACAGTCCACTCTGCAGCATCTCGAGGTGCGTGGACCGCCTTGGCTTCTTCCGACCGAGTGGATAGTTGGACTTGTTCCGAACCCAGAACCGGAATAAGCTCAATATCGTTCTTGAAGCTTGCGACTCCGGCAAGACAACGGCCACGTGCGGACGCGGATGCCCACCCCACAGCTGAAGTCGAGTGCGCTGGTCGCGGCGCGTGGCACTCGAAGAATCTGGGTAGCGGGCCTGCTACACTCCCTGGATACACGGCGACGAGATACGTGTCGACATCGACCTGGGCTCGCTCTTTGATGAGTTTCGACGACAAGAAACGCACGCACGACTCGAATAAATACGGATGACGGACATGAATCGATTCCGCCACGGACGAGTCGTCCACATCGATGCCGTACACCCACATACCGACAATGGGGCGCTGGAGCACGAGTGGGTCGGTCTCCAGCAGCGGCACAGCCTTGCGCGCACGATCGAGCGTGAGGTATCCAAACCGCCGGATCTCCGAACCAAATTCACAGCGCAGCAGGCTCGCGGCAAGCGGCGTCATCAAGAGCGGCAGGCTACGGATGAGTCGGAACTGCAGCTCCACCAACGGCACGACAACGTCGATCTCCACGTCGATCTCGGCGTGGCTTCGTTCTGCCGATAAGCACACAAAGCCACGAGCTTCCACGGGCAGCATCGCATTCCTGCCGAGCTGGGACACACCGCACCGCGTGCTGCTCGTGCCGCTCGTCGACTCGTATTTGGCACGCGCCGCGGTCTCCATCTCCTCCTGGTCCGCCGTGTCGTCCTCTCGATGCGCTGGCCTGCCACGATACATGGGCACCCACCAATTGCGGGAGCGCTCTCCCTCTGTCTTGTGATGAGCCTACGACAGGTAACACAAACACCACATGCAGTCAGCTATCGTGGTTTCCTCAAAAAGCCGACCGACACGGACGCACCAGCGTGGAGAGCACCACGGCGCGCTCGTCGTTGTCTTGTTGGTCCGGAGACACCGCGGCGTCCGCACTGGTCGCGTAGCCCACGAGCCGCGCGAGCGAGTGGCTCTTCTCGACGGCCGGCGCGTGGAGCTGCTTGAGCACGGCGTTCGTGAGGCGCACGCGCGGCAGCACGTCCGCAGTCGACACCTGGAACGGCCCGGCCAGCACGCGCCGATCCCTAGAAACACACACCGCATGTGTTAGTCGGCCGGTCGCTTTTCAACGCCCACACTATCCGCCACGTACCAGAGCACCGTGCGGGTCGTCGGGAACTGCACGTCGCCGATGTGGATCACGGGAAACGTCGGCGTCGGCCCCGTGGGCGGCCGCTGGGCGCTGCGCGCCTCCCGCGGAAGCGACGCAAAAGCCGCCAAGCCGCTCGCGCCAAAGGCGGCCGCGCGGCTCGAGTCCTCGTCGTCCGTGGAGTCCGGGAAGAAGCCCGAGCGCGCGCGCGCGGTCGCCGCGAGCCCGAACGCAGGCGGCGGCGTCGACCGCCACGCGCGCGCGCCGCCCGCCACCATCATCGTCTGGTCGCTGTGCTGCAGCGCCGCGTCGAAGCGCGCGAAGCGCACAGCGCGTCGGCTTCCCTCGGCGTCCGCGGCGCCGTCGTCCGTGGCAGTGCCGGTGGCGTTGGCGCTGGCACTGTTGGCGTTGGCGCCGTCGCGCCGCCGTCGCAGTGCCGGGGCGTTGGCAGTGCCGTTGGCATTGCCAGTGGCATTGCCAGTGGCAGAGGTGCGGCGGCGGCGCGTGCTGCCAAGCGCCGCGGCCGCTGGCGCCATCGTGCTGCTCAGTGCCATCGCCATCGTGGGCTCTGGCGAAAGGGACCTAAACGGAATGGTCACGGGCCAAAATGGACGTGTCCAGGCGTCGGGGTTTTCCTGTAATTTTTCTCGTTTTTTTAAAGTCTGGATTGGCTGAAAGTACATCTCTTTGATTCGGATTGGTCAGTTTGAATAAATGACCAGCGAGGGAAATTTATATTGTAAACTACACGGCTTCCTTTCAAGATCCGCACACATGAGATGCATGTCGTGGCAAATGGGAGGGAGAGACCGCTGGTGGCCGTTCGCGTTGAGGGACAAGTACTTCGACAACCACCTAGCGCCGCCCGCCGTTCTGCGGTGCGCCCACGCTCACTGGCCGTTGCCTCCTCGCTGGGCTTGCTGCGTGAGGATCCGCTCGAGGTGCTTGAAGAACAGACTTGGCGGGCGGCGGCTCACGATGCCCTGCGCCACCTCGGCCTTGTGCTCGCCAAACTCGTTCGGGACGAAGCGGAACGGGATGCCCGTGGCGACGCACGCCTTCTCCACGGCAAGCTCGAGGTCCGACGGGTTCTCAAAGCACCCGGAGCGCTGCATGAAGTTGCCCATCCAGAAAAGGTCTCGCCCGGCTTTCGCCGCGACCTTCATGAACAGCACGCAGATCTTCATCGTGGTCATGCACTCTTCGCGGATCCCCAGCTTGCGCAGCACGATCGCGTCGCCCTCGGCGTCCACGGCGTCGATGTAGCCGAGCCCATGGTCCGAGAACGGCACTTTGCACTGCGGGTACTCGAGCCAGTCGAAGCGCGCCTCCGACAAGTGGAACCAGCTCGGCAGGATGCAGCCATGGTCAATCGGAACCATCGTGTACGGCGCCTTGTCGCCGATAAGCAAGATGTTGCCCGGGTGGCGGTCCGTGTTGAACGTGCGCACGTCAAGCAAGCCGATACGGTGCACTTGGTCGACGGGCACGAATGCCGCGGCCTTCTCCGCGTCGAATGGCATGCCAAACCCTTCCATACTCCCGATGCTGCCCATCATGAAGCGCTGCACCGAGCCATGCTTGGAGGCGCCGATGCTGCCCACGTGGAGCCGCGCGGCGGCGGTCGCCGGTACGCCGCTGAAACCGTTCGACCGCGAATCCAGCACGTACGCGGCTTCTTCGCGCACAGCGCCCTCGCCCGGAAAAATACCTTCACGTACAAACTTCTCTTCCTCGGCCGGCTTGAACATCGCCAGCTTCTCGCCGCTCGAACGAGACTGTACCGCGTACACACCGCCGCTGCCTTCACTCACACGGTCAGCGACACCGTCGTTGGACGCCAACTGTGCCACGTCCCACAGCATGTTGCGGCGGATGCCGCCGCCCGAGTCCAGGCGACGCAGCCGCAACCGTGCGATGAAGCCGTCTTTGCCGTGCTGCACGAGTGAGGGTACGTCGACGTAGACATCGTCGTTGAGAACTGACTCGGACACACTACGGCCGCGCGCCATTCTCGCCGCGGCGGCGTTGAAGCGGCCTTCGTACGGACCTGTCTTGAAGACCGACACACTCTTCTCGCCAATCTGGCACGCCAGACGGAGACTCTCGGCGACCTGCTTGACGAGCTCTTTCTCTTTGCACGAAAAGTAGTCCGGGAAGATCTTGACTTTCTCCTCCGGGTTCTGGCGAAACTCTTCCAGCTCCTCGTAGAGCGACGTGCGCATGAGCGTCACTTCGCGACCAAACTCGTCCGCGAGCGCGTGGGCCACGGCGTCACTCGCGACGAGCGAGTCGACGGGCTTGACATGGACGCGGATCTTGGCCAGCGAACTGCGCAGGTCCACGAGATCGATCGTGGCGCCCACCGACTTGCGGTCGGGCGTGGACGGGCGCGCCGGCGGCTCGGGCGTGCCGGCGTTGTTGAGCTCGTTGTGGTCGTCCTTGTGCGTCTTGATGCGGCGCTTCCACAGCGCGCTGAACGTGGACTCGTGGGTGGATGAGGACCCATTGTTGTTGTTGTTGTTGTTGTTATGATGGTGGTGGTTGTTGTTGCTGTTGCGGCCAGGGCTCAGGAGCGCGGCCGAGCTGGCGGCGAGCGCATCGTCCTCCGGCTCGGCCTGGTTCTCCTCGACGTCGTCGGCGAAGCTCAGCTTGACCGCCTGCACGGGCGAGGCGGGCGCGACCGGTGTCGAGAACCGTTTCAGCGCCACGGGGCTCGAGGGCCAGCGCGCGAGGCGCCACGGCGCGCGCGGCGACGGCTCGAGCTGGAGCTTGGGCTCAGAGCGGCGCGACGGCATGGTGAACTGGCTCAGCCGCACGGGGCCCGCGGCGGCGGCGGCGCCGTTGGCTGCTCCGGCGAAGGACGCGGCGGCCGTCTTGGCGATGGGCGTGAGCACCATGGCGAGGCGAGCGGGTTACGCGATAAATACGGGCGGACAGATCCGCTTTCAAGGGGGCGGACGGAGGAGGAGGAGGGGAGGAGAAGAGGAGAAGAGGAGAAGGAGGCAGCGGAGAACAAGACGAGACGTGGGACAGAGACGACGACGGACGGCGGGAGGAGCGGAGAGGCGGGGGAACGGTCGACTAGAGAGGCAAGTGACGACGTCGCGTCTCGTCACGCCGCGTTACACGTCGCGGGGGTCGCCGTCGGCGTCGGGGGCGGTCACCGGGACAGCGCGAGGCGGCGACTCGTGCCCGTGTCTCCCGATCGCTCCGCGCCGTACACAGACAGACAGACACTGCGGGTCGGGAGGGAGGGAGGGCTGGAGGAGGCGGAGGCGGAGGAGCTAGCGGAGAACCTTGGTGGTGGCGGAGAACAGGGGGACACGCCCGACGGTGGGGAGGGAGTTTGTGTTCTAGACAAGTGTGTGGTCCGCGGTGCTTGGTGCTCTCACGATGGGCGGCGGGGGAGAGCCGCGTCCGATTACGAAGTGCCAACGGCCGGCCGAAAAAGTGTCGCGCGCGAGATCTCGCGGTCGGTGGCTCCAGCCCAAACAGCGGTGTAACCGGAGTGGCAAGTGTGGGAGGAGGCGGGCGAGGGAAGATGCTCACCTCCGCGGCCGTGGGAGGCAAAAATACGCCGGACGGGGGCGGAGGAGAAAGGCTTCCCGAGCGTACGCGGATGGAGGAGAAGAGACCGACGGGAGGAGAGCAGGAAAGAGGGAGGAGGGAGGGCGGAGCCACTGGCGTGGGCACGAAAGTTGGAAAAGAGAAGTGTGTTCCGCCGCACCTCGCGAGCGACGGAAGGACGCGACTCACGTCAGCTGGAGGCTGGAGCGACGCCGCCAGTACGCCGCTCACACTGACTCTCTGGAGCTCCTCCACCTCACAGAGGAGAATAGGAGAATGGGGTTCGCGATACCGATGGCGTTTTGTTCTCCGCCCTTGTGCAAACACCGGAGGAGGAGGGAGGAGGGAGGAGATGCAAATACCAGGCGAGCGGAGGGCGTCCAACGTGCTCCAGCAACGGTCTTGTAGGTAAAGCCTCATGTGGGGGACGATGTGTTTCCGCGCCGACAACCGTGCCTGTTGAGAACGTTAAAGGGCCAATGGGGACCGACCAGTGAACTTCAATCGCACACAATCCACCAATCATATCTCACGACGGTGACAGCTTCAACCTACGGGTGCCACGTTGATTGTTCTTTGTTCTGACTGGCAGTTTGTATGAAGGGGAGGAGAACACCTTCGGCTTGTGTGATGCGCAGCCCACAACTCTCGCTTCCGCATGGGCGCTCGTATTCTCAGACGCCAACGGCCACGTGGGCGCCAAGCCAGTAACAGCCCCATAATACATTGGCATTTCGACAGATCTTTGCCCGCGTCGCACGTTTCTCTGCGAGCGATGCACTCGGGAGCGAAACGGATGCCATTTTTGCCGCAGCCAGATCTGTAGGAGGAGGTGGAAGAAGCAACCAAAACAATCCAGTATCTTCAGCTTCAAGTTCAATGTGTACCGACGAGAAACTGCAAAGGCCAGTCAATGCCAGTCAACAAAAAATGGCCCCTACCCCTTATTGCGGCATTCGAGTTTAACTTTCGCGCGCGCTGATTGGCTCCCAGTATTTTCTGTTGCAACCGAGACCGCGAAACCACAGCGCTCTGATCTCTCTAGGTTCGCTGTAGTTAGCTCACACGAACTTACCACTAAGTACGCACATCGAACCTAACGACTGTAGATCCTCTCTGAATCGAACTGAACCTGGCCCCGCATCTCATCTTCCAGTAGCGCTTCCAGCCCCCCTCCGCCTCCTCCTCCGCTCCCCTCCGCTCCTCCGACATGTTGCCGCGCAGCAGTCGCGGCCCCGCGCGCCCGGGCGCCGCCGGCGGAGGCGGCCTGGACTCGCGCAAGGTCGTGCTGCTCGCGATGGTGCTGGTGTTCGGCGCCTACTTTGCGATCGTCAACACCTACTTTTCGTTCTCCCCGGCGACGCCCGGCTCGGCCGGGCTGCTCGCGGAGACCCACGCCAAGCCCGTCCAGGCGGACGCGCGCGAGGGACGTGCCACCGCCGCCGCTGCTGTCCCGGCGGAGCCCGAGACGCCGGCGCCCAAGTGGCTGCGCAACCCGAACCGCAAGTACGTCTGGCTGGACATCGCCATTGACGACGTGCTCGTGGGCCGCGTGACCGCAGAGGTGAGCTTTCTCCTGCCGCAGCGAAGATGGGACGCGTCGTATCCACGCACCCACTCACGGTTTACGTTCTCTGCCTTTGTAGCTGTACGCGGACATGGTGCCCAAGACCGCGGAGAACTTCCGCGCGCTCACGACGGGCGAGCTCGGCCCCAAGTACTCGTTCAAGAACAGCGTGTGCCACCGCATCCTCGAGGGCTTTATCGTGCAGTGCGGCGACTTCACCACGGGCAAGGGCTACGGCGGCCGCAGCATCTACGGCAACAAGTTTGACGACGAGCCCAACGGCCTGCGGCTCACGCACTCGAAGCGGTACATCCTCCAGATGGCCAACTCGGGACCCAACACGAACGGCTCGCAGTTCTGCTTCATGCTCAACCCGGCGCCGCACCTCAACGGCAAGCACGTCGTCTTCGGCGAGGTCGTCGAGGGCTTCGAGGTCGTGGACAAGATGGAGGCCGCCGGCGTCGCGCGCGACGGCCAGCCGCTCCAGCACAAGGTCGCGATTGTCGACGGCGGCGAGATCCTCTAACCAAGACACGACGAAAAGAGTCTCCGTGGGCGTGATCCGACCGGCAAGTAAATAGATATCGTTGTCTATAAGGAGGGTGTGCGTGGGTGTGCTGGCTTCTTCTTGTGTCTAGGCGAGCGAGCCCATGCGCGCGGCAAAGTGGAAGAACGGCTCGAGCGTCGCGGGTGAGGACACGGGCGTGATGGTCGCGACGGCCGCCTCGAAGTGGCGCATGCACACGCTCGTCGCGTCGATGGACTCGCGCAGTGCCAGCAGTGCGGCCTCGCGACACACGTTCTGCGCGGCAGAACAGAAAACAAGCAAGGGTTAGTGGCGCAACCAGAGAAGCCCAGTGAGAAGAGAGAAGCGTACCTCAAGTTCGGCGCCGCTGAAGTAGTCGGTCGCGAGCACGACGCGGCGCAGATCCACGTCGGCGTTGAGTGTCATGCGTCGCGTGTGGATCTCCAAGATGCGCAGGCGATCCAGCTCTGTGGGCAGGTCAACGAAGAGGATGCGGTCGAAGCGCCCAGGTCGGAGTAGCGCCGCGTCGATGCAGTCGGGCCGGTTCGTCGCGCCGATCACGAGCAGGCCCTCGGCCGATTCGACGCCGTCCATCTCGTTCAGCATGGTCGAGAGTATGCGCATAGCCGTGCTACCGGAGCCCGAGCCCGAACCGGGACTGGCGCCGTCAAACGCGCGCTTGGCCACCAGTACGTCGATCTCGTCGAAGAAAACGATCGCCGGCAGCGCAGCGCGCGCGTCGCGGAAGACCTGGCGCACCGAGGCCTCGGCGTCGCCAAAGAACGGCGAGAAGACCTGCGCCGCGGAGAGCGAGAGGAAGGTCGCACCGCTGGAGTGTGCGGCCGCGCGCACGATCGTGCTCTTCGAGCAGCCTGGCGGCCCGTACAGCAGGACGCCACGCGGCGGCGTGACGCCGAGCCGCGAGAACGTCTGCGGGAACTTAATCGGCCACTCGAGCGCCTGCTGGAGCGCAAGCTTGGTCTCGTCCTGACCGCCGATGGCGTCCCAGCCGAGCAGCGCACCGTTGTCACCCTTGGCAACGCCGGACGCACTACGCAGAGCCGACGCGACGATCACTTGCATGGCCTGTTCAAAGTCCCGCAGCGTGACCTCGAATTGCACGGGCGCGGCGGTCTCGGCTTCTTCTTGCGGAGTCTCGGCTGCCGGTAGTACCGGCTCGCGAGTGGCGTTGCGTGCGCCCCGGAAGAGATACCGAAAGTACTCGACAGGCCTGCCCGCCGGCTCGGGAGCTGGATTTTCGTTGTCGTCAGTCTGGGACGCTCGTGAACCGCGCAGGAACCAGACAGGGATAGCAACCGGGTTCACACGCCACGCGACGCCCGTGACGATCTTCTCGACATCCGAGACCTGCAGCGCGCGCCCGTGGCGCGACCAGTCTCGCCACCAGCGTTTCAGCTCCTGGTTGCGTGTCAGCTCCACGAACTGGCGCGCGGAAGCCACCGACAGCGCCTCGCGGCACAGCGCCGCAATGTCGGCCCCCACATACCCGATGGATTTTTGTGCCAGCGTCTTGAGAAAAAGCGCCTTGTCGTCTTCGGATCCGTCGACCGCGTAGGGCATGTCGGCCGTATGGACGCGGAAGATCTGCTCGCGCGCCGCGGCGTCGGGCGGTGCCACGAAGATCTCGCGGTCGAAACGCCCGGGGCGCCGCAGCGCCGCGTCAATGTTGTTGGGCAGGTTGGTCGCACCGAGTACGAGCACGTTCTCTCTAGCGCGCGCGTCGGCGCCGTCTAGCAGTGTGAGCAGCTGCGCGACCACGCGGCTGTGCGCCGTCGAGCCGTGCGCCTCGCGTTTGGGGCACAGCGCGTCGAGCTCGTCGATGAAGACCACAGCCGCGCCCTGCAGCTCGCGTGCGCGCGCCGCCGCTCGCGCGAAAATCTCGCGCAGCGCCTGCTCGGCGTCGCCAATGCCGCTGGTTAGGATCTCGGAGCCGTTGATGATCTCGAGGTGTAGCGGCACACGCGCGCGGCAGTCGGCTACGGCCGTGCGCACGAGCAGCGTCTTGCCCACGCCCGGTGGACCGCAGAGCAGCGCGCCGCGCGGGAACTCGATGTCGTACTGGTCTCGCAGCGAGCGGTGCTGGATAGGTAGCAGGATCATCTCGCACAGCGCGCGCAGCTCCTTGTCGAGGCCGCCCACGCGCGCGTGCGGCGCGTCGTCGTCCTGCGTTGCACGCGCCATCGCGTCGGTGAGTTCGTCGGTGGCGGCGTCCGCATCGCCATCGTCCCCTTCTTCTTCATCCGGCAGCGTGATGGTCACGCGCGTGTTGACGCCGACGCACACGACGTCGCAGTCGCTCGGGTACGTGGACACGACACGACACCGGAGCGTCGTCTCTGGCGTCACGTCGCCGCGCAGCGCACTGGGCAGCGGTAGGCGCACGACCGCGTACTTGCAGACCGCGAGGTGGTGCTGCATAGTCTCGTGGAGCAGCTGCCGGTAGCTCACGTCCGCGAGCAGCTTTTGCGCGGCGCCGCGGCCGCCTGCGACGCTGTCCAGCTCGACCTCCAGCGCCACCGCGCCCGCGGTGCGCACGGCGCCGCGCGGGATCCAGTGCCACGCCGCAGCGCCGCCATCTCCGGGCACGCGCATGCGCTGCGCGTCCGCTGACTTGAGCAGCTTCCTGGTCAGCGTCGGCCGCGCCGCCGTGTCGAACGCCACGGTGGCGTCGTACGCGACGCTTTCGCTGTCGGCGCCGGCGCGCGCGGCGCGGCAGAGAAATGCCGACGCGTCGCCGCCGCCGCCGCCCACGACAAAGGCGCTGGCGTCGCGCGGCCTGGAGCGGAGCGCGCGCGGCGGCAGGCGGCAGCGCGCGGAGAAGCGGTCCAGGCGCGCCACGTCGCTCTGCGCGATCGCCCACGCCACGGGCATCTTGGCTTGGACCTCTTCACGAGCCGATGTGGCTTCCAGCCACGGTCGAGAGGTTCACCGCGTTTCAATTAAGTGAACCCTTCCCCAAGTTTCAGCCAATCACATTGTCATAACTGGACCACCGGATCCGGTGGTGTGTGTTACAGCCAATCAGAGCGTGTTAAATGAGCATAGCTGGTGCTGATTGGTCAAAAAGCGTTCTGGGGAGGGGAACGCGCCCTGCACCGTCGAACGGCCCCTTTGCGCCGAGGAGCTCCGACAACCCCGGAAGCGCAGGACGCCGAGCGAGATGCTGTTCCCGACGATGCGCCGCGCCGCGGCGCGCACCGCCGCCGAGGGCCGCCGCTTCATGGCGGCGGGCCACGGCCACGCGAACGCCAAGGACTACCCGTTCGGCATGCACTTCCACGTGAGCCCCGTGCACAAGAACCTCGCCAAGGCCTACGGCACGATGCTCTGGCTCTGGATCTTCTACCGCGCCAAGCAGGACGGCAAGGTGATCCTGGTACGTTTCTCTCGCTGTTCTCCGCACGCCGTCGGGAGGCTATGGCGTAGTATATGTATTGTCCTGTGGGTAGTGAAGGAGCCTGACTGAAAGCGACGTGAAATTGACTTGCATAGGGCCTCGAGCACCCGTGGGACCACGGCGACCACGGCCACGGCCCCGCTCATCACGGCGCGGCGTCGCACGGCAAGATCAAGTACGAGCGCACGGAGGTGGGCGAGCGACCGACGCTCGTGCAGGCTGAGGAGACCGAGGAGGACGACGAATAAGAGCAATTTCCTCTGCGTGTGCGCGCCGCGTGCCCTCCTCTTGCCGTTGTCGTACGCTCCATCCAGCACGCGACGGAAGAGACGGGCACGGACGCACGATGGCATAAGTAATACAGTGCGAGCATGAAGATGAGACAAAGTTGTGGGCAGCTCGCCCTTCATACACAGGGCGCTCGCTCGTCCTCGCCTACGTCCTACTGCTGCGTGATGTTCTTGCCCGCGACGGCGTCGCCCGACTCGACGTAGAGCTGGTCGATCTGTTTCTTGAAGAACTTTTGCGCGTCGGCGCGGCGCAGCTTAAACGTCGGCGTGAGCAGGTCGTTCTCGACCGAGAAAAGCTCGTGGTGGAGATAGATCTTCTTGACGCGTTCGAAGCCCGCGAGCTTGATCTTGGTGCTCTCGCCGTCGAGCTCCTTCTGGATCAGCTTGACCAGCGCCTGGTGGTCGCACAGCTCCTGGAACGACAACTGCGCGGCGAGCCCGACGCCCGCGGCCATGCGCCGCAGTACGGCCTCCTCGGGCACAACAATGGCCACGAGATGCGAGTGGAACGAGTCGCCCGTGACAAAGATCTGCGCCACGCACGGGCACGTCTGCAGCGCCATCTCGATCTTCTCGGGCGCGACGTACTCGCCTTGCGACAGCTTGAAGATGTTCTTCTTGCGATCGATGATCTTGAGCTGGCCCAGCGGCGACCAGAGCCCAATATCGCCCGTGTGGAGCCAGCCGTCGGCGTCCAGCGCCTCGGCGGTCTTGTCGGGTTGCTTGTAGTAGCCCTGGAACAGAATGGGGCCTCGCACGCAGATCTCGCCGCGCCCAACGCAAGCCAGCCGCTGGTCGCCGTGCTCGCGGTCCTCCACGAGGTAGCCCATATCGGGCACCGACTCGAGCTTGATCTCGCAGGCCGAGCTTGGTCCACCAACGTAGCCGCCGCTCATGTCGTTAAAGTGGGTCAGCGAGATGCCGGAGCTCGTCTCGGTCTGGCCGTAGCCCTCGGCGAAGAGCGCCGGGAACGCCACGCGCCAGAACGCGAGCACGTCAGCCGAGAGCGGCGCCGAGCCCGAGAAGATGACCTCACACTTGTCGAGCCCGAGCGACTCGGCGATGCGGTTGAAGATGATCTTGTCCCACCACGCGTGCCGCGTCTTGCCGTACTTGTGGAGATTGCGCAGCTTGGTCTTGAGTGCCGTCTGGAACAGGAACTTGCGCAATGGCGGCGCCGCCTCCATCTTGGCCATGATCTGGTCGTACACTCGGTTTAGCAGCCGGGGCACGGAGCAGAACATCGTGGGGCGCAGCGCGCGCAAGTCCTCGATGAGCTTGAGTGGGTTACCCGACGAGAAGCCCACATGCGCGCCGTGGCGGTACGCGTTGAGCTGCGCGCCGCGCTCGAAGATGTGCGCGAGCGGCAGGTACGACAGGTACGCCGTGTCGCACGTGAACTCGATGCCGAAGTGGGTCATCACGTCCACGGACGACTGGCAGTTGGTGAGCAGCGAGCGGTGCGTGAGCACGACGCCCTTGGGGTCGCCCGTCGTACCACTTGTGTACATGATGGTCGCGACGTCGTCCTCGCGTGGCGGCTGCGGCGGTACGTGGGCCTTCTTGCCCTCGACCTCGAGGTCCAGGAGCCCAAACACGTTGAGCCCGACGGCGCGCGCGTCCGTCTCGACCTGGTCATCGCTGAGTCCGCACACGATCACGTGGCGCAGGTGCGGGCACTTGGGCTTGAGCGCCACGAGCTTGACGAGCTCGGGTAGGGTGCACACGATGGTAGGGAGCTGCGTCTGGTTGAGGATGTACTCGGTGGAGTCGGCGCCCAGCGTGTCGTAGAGCGCCACGAGCGTCGCGTTGAACGAGTACGCGGCCTGCTCAGCGATGACCCAGTCGATCGAATTCTTCATGTAGATGGCGACCATGCGGGAGCGTTCGACGTGCGGGAGCAGGTCGAACTGCATCATGCCGCTCGCGAGGTTCGCGATGCGCGTGGCAACCTGCTCGTACGTGAGCCACTCGAACGCGCGCGTCTCGCCGCCGATCACGGGCTGCACGCCCAGGCAAGGCTTGTCGGCGAACGTCTTGGCGGCCTGCTGGAAGTTGTGGTAGATGGACTCGCAGTGCGGCCGCGTGAGCCCGACGTACGGGTTCGTGGGGTCCGTCGGGTCCTCCGGGATCGGGTTGGCCGCTGCGTACGTTGCGCGGTGGATCGGGCCGTGGCCGGGGCGCTCGGTGCCAGGTAGCACGCGGCTGTACGCGACCGAAGTCACGCCTGTCATGGTCGGGAGCTAAACGCTGCGGCTCGTACTCGTGCGGCGGCTCGGAGTGTGTTCTCTTGACCCCGTGAACAATCCGAAGCTGTGATCCCTCCTCGACACGCAAGACGCGAACGCCTTTGACGAGCGGGTGCTAAGATCAGTCCGTCGTCCTCAGGGTTCGAGGCAGCCATTTGGCCCTCGTCACGAGCGGAGGAGCATCTGGGGCGATGAGATCTGGGCGACCAAGAGGAAGATCGTCGGTCGCAGATTATCTCTCTATATTTACTCGCGTAGTCGAGGGTTGTCGAGGGAGCCCCCAAGAATCGATACTTCGCTCTCACGGACGAACGGAAGGTGCGGCACTGCGGTGTTATGCCACACACAGTGATCTCTATCCAACTAGTGGGCTTGTGCGCTGCGCCAGAACAACGCACCGCCGGAAATTGTTAAGCATGGGCGTCCCTCAGCCGCTCGATGCTGCCAACGAGTCGACCGACGCACAAACCGACGGAGTATCGACTACTTGGTGCCCTTGCGGTCTTTCGAGTCGATGCACATAGTCACGGGACCGTCGTTCACGAGCGCCACCTCCATCATTGCGCCAAACACGCCCTCGGCGACCTTCTCGGGCACGTGGTCGCGCCGCACGCGCGCGCAGAACGAGTCAAACAGCTCCTTGGCCGGGCCCGGCGCCACTAGAACAGCACGTAGAGAAACATCAGCTCCTGACATCCTCATGGGTGGCAAGATGAAACCTGGGTGGACATCGACGCACTGGCGAGGTGGTAGTCGGGCTTGTTGCCGGCGAAGAAGCCGTAGAGCGTGAACTGGCTCACGAGCAGCACCTCGAAGCCGTTGCTTGCGACCGACGTCTTCCACCCGACGCCCTTTTCGTCAGGCCACAGTCGCGCGTTCTATGTATTCACGCAGCAAGCAACACGGAGCTCAGTCTTTCCTCATCAACTCATTTCAGAGAGCGAGAGCACGTCAGCCAGCGGAGCCCCTTACCAGCAGCCGGCGGCTGCAGAACTCGGCGTCGTCCTCGGTGTCCTCGCGGCCGATGCCCACGAGGCAGACGAGCCCCTTGCCGATCTGCCCCACGATCTCGCCGTCCACGCGGACGCTGCCGCTGGCCACGCGCTGCAGCACCACCCGCATCGTGTCGGTCGCTGTGTTTGATGCGCAATGACGCAATTGCATCTCGCGGAAAGGCATCCATCTGTGGATTGGTGGAATATAAAGAGAATTACGAAAATATAGCCAATAAAAATGATGCAATGAGTCTATGTCGTTTTATTCCAGAGAGTATGTCGGTCTATTCCGCGAAATTAACCCGACAATGAACAGCTCCAAACCGCGGACAATCCGAATCCTCCGACATTGGGCCATGGCGTCCTCGCACTCGTCGTCGCCGTCGCCGCCGCGGCGAGAGATCTTGCTGTACGGCATGTCCGCGAACCCGATCGTGGGCGCCGAGGGCCACATGGGCGCGGTCGCGCACTGCCGCGCGCTGGGCTTCGACGAGGTCTGGCTCCTGCCGGTCTACCAGCACATCTACTCGAGCAAGCGCGCGCTCGCGCCCTTCGACGACCGCGTCGCCATGTGCCAGCTCGCTGTGGACGCGCTCGCACCGCTGTCACCGTCACGAAACGACGTTCGTGAAGGGCGCGTGCTCGTGCAGTCGTACGAGCGCGAGCTGTTCGAGCACCTCGCGCAGTCGACCGACAAGCCCGAGGAGCTGCGCGTCGGCAGCGTCGACCTCGCGCGGTACCTCACGCTGCGGTTCCCGGATACGACGTTTACGATGCTGCTGGGCGGCGACACTTTCGCAGACTTACAGGCCGGCAAGTGGAAGAACGGCGACGAACTCAAGCGGCTCGTGAAGCTGCTCGTGATGACGCGCCAAGGGTACGACGCACCGGACGCCGCCGCGGTCCCGGCGTCAGAGCGCGACCGCGTCCGCTTCATCACGATCCCGGGGCTCAGCGACATCTCGTCCACGCGCGTCCGCGCGATCACGGATGAGGCCGAGTTGCGGCGGTGCGTGGCGCCCCAGGTCGCCGAGTACATTATTGCCCACAAGCTCTATGGCTTTAGCGTACCGGTATAAGTAATCTGGAGAGAAAGAAGCACCCCATCATAGGAAGAGATCATTGATTGTTCTGTGGTGTATCTACTGCTGTGCGTGGGAGCGCGTGAACCGCTGAACGCGCGAACCATTCGTTGATTCGCCGAGTCCGCAGTGGAGGATCTCGCGCACGAGCCCGAAGCGCGCGCACTGCGCGTCGATTTCGTGCTCGGTCGCGTCGTCGTAGCGGTAGCTGGAGCACATGAGGAACACGCCGTGCGCGTCGGGCTTGAGTAGCCGGTCAACGGTCCAGAACAGCGGGGCCACCACCTCGCGCGCATAGATGATGTCGGACCCGACTATCATGTCCACGCGCACGCGCGCAGGGGACAAGCCCTTGAGATCGTGCTCGAGCGCCGAGATCTCGTCCGCGCCGTCGGAGCCCCAGCGCACGCGTTTGGTGAGGCACGTGGCGTGCTTGCGCTCTTGCTGCGTGCAGTTGTACTCCACGGTCTTAAGCACACCGGGGTCGTGGTCTGTGAACACGACCGTGGCGTCCGGGCGGAGCTGCGCGATCGCGAGGCCTACGCAGACAGTATCAGCAGAGTATGAGCACCTGATCACATAAACGGGAAGACAACCGGAATGATCAAAATGCACCGGCGAGTCCGCATCCCGCGCCTAACTCGACGATCGTGCCGTTGGGAATCTCGTCGCGGTGCTTCTCCAGGTACTCGCACAGCGCCTGCGCCGCCGACGACACGCAGAAGCCAGACTGCCACACAACACGACAGTGAGCGACCCGTGATGGTGAGACGGGTTCGAGGACGTTCCGCCGTTGGAGGCGCCCCGAACGTACCTGCACATCGCCCTGCTGTTCCTGGGCGACCGTGAGCTGCACCGCCACGCTGTCGCCATAGGCATATCTGTACGTGACCGTCTCGTGGGCGTCCTCCTCGTAGAGCGACCCGTAGTCGTAGAGCGGGCCGAGCTCGTCGTGCTCCAGCATGGGCTCTGTGGGCGCGGCCATCGTTGTCGGTGGAACAGAGGCGAAGGAATCGCGAGATGATGGCGATGGCTGACGACGATTCGATGCTGGATGACGTGCTGTGAAGAGCTACAAACTCGGACCTATCCCTCGCACCCGACATCTATTTTGACCAATCAAATGGGATTAGACTTGTCTCACTTATTTTCATTGGACGATACATCAGACGAAGTTTTTTTTTGGCCAATCAAACCACATGTCTCTTGAAGCCTACTTACTGTACTTTGTCGCACTGAGATGCCAAAAAAAGAAGTTCGGCTCGCACTCACTTGGCGACCTGGACGCGCTTCTCGATGAACTCCTGGAGATCCTTGGCCGCTCTAGGAAGTGGATACACAGCGCGTTAGACCGAGCGGTTTGTCAGCGGAGTCGCGATCGCGTCAAAGCGGTACGCACTTGTAGTAGTTGGTGTCGGGCGTGTTGTAGACCATGCAGTTGTTGCACATTTTGTCCAGGTCGTCCTTAAACGCCGACTTGGAGAGGTAGTGGCCACTCTCGATGCGCTTCTGGATCAGCGTGAGATCCACGGGCTCCTTGATGTAGTCCAAGTAGTCGACCACGATGGTCGTATCGACGGGCTCGTGGAACGGCCACGCGCTGCGGTGGCTCGACACGTGCTTCCAGAGCTGCTGCAGCTGCGTCTTGAGGCTGCCCGGGTCTCGTGTGCTGTACATCGACATGGATACACAGCGTGAGGGAACTTGTCCACACTAGGTAGTAGTAAGAATGGAGGCGTACCCGACACGGCTGTTGCGGATCACTGCCCGTGTCCACCCGGCTTCCTCTGCATCATAGAGGCACAAGAGAGTTAACCCCAGTGGACACACACTTCCAAATAGGGAACACGAGACGCAAGAAGGATACGTACGGACACCAGGAATCATGTACAAGTCCATGGTGCGGCCCTCGGCGAACCGCGTGAGGCCCGGGTACACGATGTCGGCGTGGGATCGCTCTTTGATCTTGTCTTGGATTTTCTGGAGAATCAAAACACTCGTCAGTATAGACACCAGAGGGTGACATGGTGGATGCGCCAACGCCTTTTGTTACCTTGCGCTGCGCATGCACCATAGAGGTGATCCGCAGGTAGTTGATCTGGTGGTGGATCGTGCACTCCATGAGCGTGCCGCCGTCGTAGTCCTTGATGTAGCCGAACCAGTTGGCGCGAGGCATGGACACGACCTTGGCGAAGCCCTGCTTCTTGAAGTACCCAATCGCGTAGTTGTCGGCGTATGTGAGGAAATGCGTGATGCCCGAGGCCTTGACGTACTCCTTCAGGTGGTTCATGAGCCGCGTGCCGTACCCCTTGACCTGGTCGGCGGCGTTGATCGCACAGAACGCGATCTCGGCAAAGTGGTTCGGCTCGAATGGGCGGTAGCAGATGCCGCCAATGACGGTCTTGCTGTTCTTGAGGATCACCATCGACCGATGGTTGCGGTCGAACACGAGGCGCACAATGTACTCGCGGGGCATCTTCGGGAGCTGGCGCGCGAAAATGTTCTTGAGCGTCGTGAGCTGCACCATGTGCTCGGGCGAGCCGTCGTTCGTGATCACATCGAACTTGAGCAGCCCCGTGTCCTCCTCAAGCTTCGCCATGTCGTCGCGCGACATCATAAGCGGCGCCGACACCGCGGCCGCCGCGAGCGAGGCGCCCGGTGCGGGTGTGGGAGCATCAGCCACGGCTGGCGACGCAGCCGAGGTGTCGGTGGGCTTCGACGCCACTTTCAGCCGCTTCGCCGCGGGCTCTGCAACAGCCGCATCGTCTTCCTGAGGTGTTTGTGGTGCCTCTGGCGCCACCGTTGTGCTCGGAGTTGTCTCCTGATCATTGGGCTTGGTCGGCAGCGCCGCTTCTTCCGCCGACACGTCCTCCATTTTGATATCCCCCGATGCATCCGCCGATGCACCAACCGCAGACTCGGCACCAGCGGACACCGAACCATTCGCAGCAGTGTCGGTTGCAGAGGGCGTTGCTGCTGTTGTGCTGGAAACGGCGGCGTCCGCTGCTTGCTCGCTCTTCTCTGCCGGCACTGGAGCCTCTGGTGATTGCTTCGCTTCATGGCCACCGTTTTCAGCGAGGGAGGTCGCGTCCGACGCGCGGACGACGGATTGTTCTGGCTGTTGAGACGCATCGACGCTCGTCATCTCGACGTCACCGGCGGGCGGCGCTGCCTGCGCCTTCTCCATCGATGCCGTTCCGTTGGCCTCGGTCATGGTCACCAAGTGCTTGCCCTCTCAACGAAAGCACACGCAAGACTGGAGCGGAGAACTGTAAGAATGAATACCTGACCTCCTGTCGGCCAAACCGTGCATCATGGAGCCTCTCATATATCCTTTTATTTCGGATACCCTGTATAATCTCTTCTATGTATTCGCATCACTTATAGCAGGCATTGGTTCTGGACAAAGGTCATTATTACGAGGGTGTGGAGCTCCCCGCTTTGATTGTGGCGCCGTTTGGCGCTTTGGGGTCTTATTTTGGCGGGAGGAAGTGGCGCGCCATCTGCCGCTCGTCGGCTCTGCAGCTCCGCTCGGCCCCAAATGACCTTCTCGCTGCAGCGGCGGCTGCGGCTGCCGGCGCTCGACCGGCGCGTCGCGCGCGGCTCCATGCAGATCTGCCACAAAGTGGTCATGCAGCAGCTCTACATCTCGCGCGTGGACACGCAGAAGCAGTTCCTCGTGATCTCGAATCCGTCCGAGGAGCCCATCGACCTCACGGGCTACGTGGTGGCGGACGCGAGCGCCACGCGCGTGTTCCGGATCCCGCGCCGGTACATTCTGCTAGCGGGCGACGAAGTCACGATCTGGTGCTCGCCCGGCAGCATCAATATGGGCACGGATAACTTGCTGCAGCCGTACCTCTTCTGGACGCGGCCGGACGGCTCACTTCCGAGCGAGCCGTTCTTCCGCAAGGGCGAAACCAATGAAGTGATCCTGCTGGACCCGTGCATGATTGAAGGTGCGTTGATGAACGCGATTGATGGATGGTCTGTAGGTGCGACGATTCCGAATATTCATTTTCTGCTTCATTGACTGCAGTCGCGTCGCTGAGCATCTCGGAGGACGGCAAGAAGGACTTCCGCGTACTCCACTGCGTCTCTGCGCACCCGAGTAGCAGCTCCATGCAGAGCGGCCACAGTAACCCGGACGCTGACTTCTGCGTGGGCTGCCTGTCGCCGGCGCCGTACCCGGTGCGTCGCAAGATCGCCGCGAGCGTCTCAAAGGACCGCCGACTGTATGAGGTGTATGTCTTCTCGCGGTATTGGAACGTGGTCTCCGACAAGTCGCTCGTCGCGCACTTCTTCGCGGTCTTGTTCGCGCCTGTGCTTGAATGTCTCCGCGCGCTGCTGATCTACAGTCTGCTCGCGATCTTCCAGCAGGAGCAGCGCCACGTGCTCAGTTACGCGAGCGACCGGCTGCGCGACAAACTGCTCGCCACCATCGCGTACATGGTCGCATGCGATCTCGCCACGCGCCGGCTCGCGCTCTGGATCAAGAGCGGCGTGCTCGTATCGTGCACGAGCTATGTATCGATGTTGCTTGACCAGCTCGCGATGGTCGCCGTGTACACGTCGCTCGAGCAGCTCTACTCGGACCAACGCGACTCGTTCCGCGCCGTGCTCGTGTTTGAACTTGCGCTGTTTTGCATCAACGTCGCGGCGTCGCAGTGCGGCTTCATCGAGCACCGCGAGCGCTGGCACCCACTGTTCAAGCGCATCGCGGTGTGGGATTACCGCTGGCAACAGCTCAGTTGTGTCTGTACATTCGCGCGCGAGCTGCTGCTATACCTGCTGCTTGTGCTGCCCATGCCGGGGGTCGCCTCTAAGGGGCTCAAGTTCCTATGCTACATGCTCGTGCCGCTCTCGACGATCGCCACAGGCCTCGACTGTGTGCGCGCGATCGCGATGCTGGTGCACCTCATAAAGTACCCTCTGATCCGCATCCAGCGATCGCGTGCGCACACGCACAGTCATTCGCACGGCTCCAAGCGTCTGTGAATTATAACGACCTCCGCCATGACCATCACCTTAGCTCAAATTTTGGAAACGTATGCAATAGAGAAAATTTATCATTCTGGATCGCGCGTGTCAGTGTCCTTCACGTCAACCAACAGCCCTTCGTCTTCTCGTCCTACTGTTGCAGCGGTGCCCGTACTGCCGAGTTGTCCTCTCCATCGCCTGGGCAATCCGCTCGTTCGCTCGTCACGTTTCATCGACTTGCTCTAAAACATCGATCCCTCAGGCGGCTGCGGCAGGCGGCGGTTCGTCGGCGATGCCATCTCGGCGCGCAGCGC
>JAMFLL010000423.1:0-38414 GCA_027475725.1 Pythium rhizo-oryzae
GGGGTGAATGCAAAGTGAGAAAGTATCAACTAGGAATCGAGAGCTTTATCATGGTGCCTTCAGATCGGGCATCGGCGTCTTATTCGCCAAGTTATGAGGGAACTTTCTGACCGGGGACTGTTCCCATGTGGCCGGACTAATACCAGGTGCCTTGTGTGCGCCAGAGGCTGGGAAGCGCCTGTATCGTCCCCACTGAAAACTGATAGTCAGCGGACACGCGACGAGACGATTGCGAATCGTATTAGTGGGTGCATTCCTGGATCCGGAATGTACACTGGTTCCGTCCATTGAGGCTGGGGGTTTGGCTCAGCTCTTTACAGCACGCTCGCCTACTCAACCTTCAAGCGGATCGACGTGTGCCTTGCCGACCGGGTAATGCATCTAGGTCGCCGTGCGAAGTTCGCTCAGCTTTGCTTTCCGCCTAGGGTATCGCGTCGTGAAGGCCGCGACTGCCAGCGAGCGGAATGGAGGTCACCCCGGGAATCATCGCCACCCGCGGGGAGTTTGCCGATATGCAGAAACTACTCGACGATACTGGCGACTGTAGGAGGCTTAGGAGCAAGTTTGGTACGTATACCAACATGATAACAGACTGATGCAGCTGAGCTCGCGTAAGGGTTGCATTTATGTCCCGACGTCAACACAATTAAACCGACGGTTCCAACCACACTCTTCAAGCAGCGGCCTCGACCGACTTACGGATCTGGCGTAGCTCGTAAAACACCTCCATCGCCGTCGGACGCGCGCTCGCCTCATAGCTCAGGCATCGACCCACCAAAGCCGCCACAGACTCCGGACATCCACTCGACACCGACGGCCGCAACTTCCCCGTGCTCACCAAAACCGCGATCTGCGTGTTCTTGTGCGCCACGTGGCTAGTGTCCCCGCGACCAGTGCCAGCAGCACCGCCGTGGACCGAGCTCCCCATCGACAGCACTGGCTCGTTCGCGTACGGATGGCGACACCGATCCAGCTCCACCAACAGCACACCCAGCGAGTAGATGTCTGCCTTCTCACTGTATCGCTCGCCGCGTAGCACCTCGGGTGCAATCCACGCAGCCGTGCCGATCTCGCTCGTCATCGTCTCATCAAGTGAGACCGTGCGGCTGATGCCAAAGTCACTCAGCTTGGCGTTGCCTTCGAGATCGAGCAGTACGTTCTTGGCCTTGAGGTCGCGGTGGATGATGGGGCTGTTGAACGAGTGCAGGTAGACCACGGCTTCGGCGACGTCTGTCGCGATGAGTGTCTTGTTCCTCATCTTACTCGTGGTCCATGGCCGCGACCATTCGCGACCCGACGACTCCGGATATTGGTGAAGCACTGAGTGCAAGTCTCCACCCGCCATGAACTCGGTGACCACCGACAAATCACGCACACCTGTCCACGACACACCCACGAATTCGACGATCTTCGGGTGGTCCAGCCGCGCACACATGCGGATCTCGTCCACAAACGCCGCAATCATCGAGTCATTGCGCCACGCGTCGGGGAGCATCTGCTTGATCGCGACCACGCGGCCCTGGTACGATCCGCGGTACACGATGCCATAGCCGCCGCGCGCGATGCGTTTGCCGACGCTGACTTGGTCAATGCGAGCGCGCACGAGGTCTTTGTCGCTCCGAAAGTCGGTGGCCATCGGCTCGCTCCCAGTGGACTGAGCCGTCTTTGAGGTCTTGCGAGTGGTTTGCTGGGATGACGAGTTCGGAGTGTCACTTTGATCGTACATACCCGTAGATGTCTCGTCGACGAGAGCGCCTTGATCTTTGCTGTGCCGCTTGGTTTTCTTCCATCGAAGCACAAAGCCTGCGATAAGAACCACCGCCACCACACAGCAGATGACGATGATGATCAAGCTCGTGCTCGATCCGGAGCCACTTGACTCGTCAGTGGCGCTCGCCGGTGTGCCTGATGGTGACGAGCCAGGAGGGTTCGAGGGTCTCAGAGACCCTTTACTTGGGGAGGTGGTCAAGCCGACCGCAGATGACGAAGATCCGGTGGAACGCGAAGACGCGCCGTCTTCATCAACATCTACGGAGCTGCTGTCGCTCCCGTTCATCTTGGCCGCAGAGGGTGAGAGCGAGCCGTATTGTTTCTCGAATTCGGTGTCTGACACAAGAACAACGCCATCTCCGCCTAAGTATCTCTTGTCACCTTATAGCCCGTGAGCGCGCACTTACCAGAGATCACACAGAGACGGTAGCTTCCAACAGTCTCGAGTGTCCCCGAGCCGCTGCATTCGGTTTGAGTCACGTTGCCGGCGACAACTTTCAGTTTCGAGAGTGTAGCGACATCAGACCGTCGAATCTCAAACAGAGGAATCTCGGTCTCAAGGATCTCGCTGTCAGAAAATAGACGGGGTTAGTACAGTACTGAAAAGTCCAGGCTGACTCGAGTGACGAGTAGCGTACATCTTCTTGAGTGATGTCGGCCACTTAAGACCTCGCACGTTGATCGAACCTGTGCCTGTGAAAGTACTAACCGAAGCCGTAAGCTCCAGAATCTTAAGCGATCCGAGGACATCAGCCGCACTCCGCCAACTCACAAATTCTGGATCAACTTGGGCAACGTGAATCCGGTGAGTGTGCTGACACGCGTGTTCCGAAAGGAGCTGCGAGTCCGACAATACAAGCTCGTGAGTTCTTGTTCGCACAGCTAGTACGACGACACGAGTCACCAGGGACCTACAGTTCCTTGAGGGAGGGTGGCAGCACGAGGTCAATCACTGTTATTGGAGTCGTCCCGATGCTTCTATGGAATGGCAATGCCAGGTTAGACACCCACGCCCGTCAGTAAGAGCAATGGAGCCGTACACACAGGTAGTCGAGGTTCGGCGGGAACTCGACATTTTTGAACGACTTGATACTGGTGGGCGAGATGGTCCTGTCGCTCCGGCACAGCCCACGTCAAGCTACGAGCTCAAGAATTGCGATCGCCATCATCAGAGATGGGGTGCTAACGTCGTACATGATGGTGAGGGTGTTTGGGAATCGCACGCCGTCGAGAGACGTGATCTCGCCCGTCGACGAGCTCCCGAGCGATCTACGCCGATCCAAGCCCACAGCATAATCGTTAGTAGTGTGCTGCTTTAAAAATCCAAGCGCCGCTTTGGTGGAGCGGAGTCAGTGTTCCCGCACATGCTCTTCAGCTCGGGCGGGAACAGCAAGGTCTTCGGGTCTTTCGGGATGGCCGAAAGCGATCTATCGCATGCACGTTTCAGCAAAGACGTTAGCGATGGTTCACCCACACGATCCGAAGCAAAGCCCCGGCACGCACATTCTCGTCGCGAGCTTGGCCATCGAAAAGTCGGCGCCCTGGGAGAGCGAGTTCTCAAAGATGGATCTGGTGAACAACAGCACAGGCGTCCCAGCTCTTCAGTCCGCCTGACGTCCACACGGGGCAAGCCGACCAGGCCGAGGAGAACGCACATCGACGTGGAGCCCGTGGGCACGCTGAGCACGCGCTCAATGCCCCTGGTGATGGGACGGAAATTGCCCTCGATGCCTGCTTCCGTGCTCACCACGACCGTCTCGACCGAGCAGTTGGGCGACACGACCCAGCCGTCGGTCGCCGGGTTCTTCGTGGACGCCATGAGTGTGACGACCTCGGGCGCCGGCGCGCCGGTGGTCGGACACGTCGCGGCGGAGACGCCAGGCGTCAGCGCGAACAGCGCGAGCGCCGCGGCGCCGGCGACCGCGAGCGGCTTGATCATCATGAGCGCGCAGCTCGGTGGCAGGTTTGTCAGATGTGGGAGAGGAGCGAAGGTTCAGCGCGAACGCACCACCGAATGGCGGCGGCCATATCGCGCAAGTCAGCCAATCGGCGGTGCAATAGTCCATTACAGCACGAGGTGATATGTTATAACCATCGAATATACTTTCTTTGCGGCGGTATTCTTGTTCAGCACACCACCAGAAGGTGAAAATACAGTGGTCAAATGCGTGGCAGTTCATCACCACGACCCATAACCGCACCGGTCAATACACTCACAATCCCAGCGACGGTCTCACATCACAGCTCTGATCTAGAAGTTGCGAGATTAGCTCACTGGGTGCATTGCGATGGTGCCATGGGCCTTCTGGATCTGGCGCAGCTCGTAAAACACCTCCATCGCCGTCGGACGCGCGCTCGCCTCATAGCTCAGACACCAACCCACCAAAGCGGCCACATTCTCCGGACACCCGACCGACACCGACGGCCGCAACTTCCCCGTGCTCACCAAAACCGCGATCTGTGTATTCTTGTGCGCCACGTGGCTAGTGTCTCCACGACCAGTGCCAGCAATACCGCCGTGGACCGAGCTCCCCATCGACAGCACTGGCTCGTTCGCGTACGGATGGCGACACCGATCCAGCTCCACCAACAGCACACCCAGCGAGTAGATGTCTGCCTTCTCACTGTATCGCTCGCCGCGTAGCACCTCGGGTGCAATCCACGCAGCCGTGCCGATCTCGCTCGTCATCGTCTCATCAAGTGAGACCGTGCGGCTGATGCCAAAGTCACTCAGCTTGGCGTTGCCTTCGAGATCGAGCAGTACGTTCTTGGCCTTGAGGTCGCGGTGGATGATGGGGCTGTTGAACGAGTGCAGGTAGACCACGGCTTCGGCGACGTCTGTCGCGATCAGCGTCTTGTTCCTCAGCATCTGTGGACTCCACGAGGTCGTCCATTCTTGTCCACTGGACAGAGGGTACTTGCGTAGCACAGAGTGGAGATCGCCCCCGGGCATGAGCTCCGTCACGACGGACAGGTCTCGTACCCGCGTCCACGAGACGCCGATGAACTCGACGACCTTCGGATGGTCCAGCCGTGCACACATACGCACCTCGTCGACGAAGGCCGCGATCATCGAGTCGCTACGCCACGCATCCGGCAGCATCTGCTTGATGGCCACGTCGCGTCCTTCAAAAGATCCGCGGTACACGACGCCGTAGCCTCCGCGTGCAATCAGGCTACCGAGCTGCACGTGGTCAATCCGGCTGCGTAGAAGTTCCTTGTCGTTGCGGAAGTCGAGCGCGCGCGAATCGGTCACGGTCGTTGTGGATGAACCGGATTCCTTGTGGGCGTGAGGCGTAGTCAGGTCGTGCGGAGTGTCACTAGGCTCGAACGTGGCGGTCGGCGAGTCGCTCGCGCCCGCGTCTGGTTTTCGTCGCCGTCTCGAGATGACAAAAATGAGGAAGATCACTCCCGCGACGACAAGAGAGGTTGCACTGCTCACGACGATGATGAGCATGCTGCTGGAGGAGCCCGATTGGTTGCCCGCCATCGCACTGACCGACGGACTGTCTTGCGGAGACCGAGAGGACAGTGTCGGCGTGTTCGTGACCTTCTGAGGCTTCCCATCCGGACCGATCACCGTCTCATTCGAGGCCGAGTCAGAAGGTGTGGCGAGCGACGATCCGCCAGTCGTACCGGTGGAAGCATCACCGCTCACACTCCCGCCGGCTGTGGCTCCTGGTGAGGCGGCGTCACCGCCACCGATAGAACCGCCACCGCCGCTGCCGCCGCTGCTGCTCCCCTTCGACTTGGTGCTCGATGGCGTTTGCGAGCTCCCGTTCGATCCGATAGAAGGCGATGTAGTAGGTGAGGAGTTTGAACCGCCGCCGTATAGACTGTCGAAATCGCTGTCTGTATCATCCATGAACGGTCAGTGTCAAAATTCTTCTTGAACCGCAAGGTGAGAGAATGAAGGGCTCTACGTACCAGAAATGACACAGAGGCTAATCGTTCCGGCTGACTCGAGGGTCCCGCTACACGCGCTTTGAGTGACCTTGGCGGTGAACGCAGCTTTTTTCAGAATCGCGAGGTCGGAACGGCGAACCTCAAATGTCGTAATCGGATTCCCGTCGAGGTTCCTTCAGGCACCGACGTCAAAAATCCAATCGAGTCAAAACTACGAGACCAGGTATTTCTACGCAGCTCACAACTCACAGGATCTTGAGTGACGCGGGCCATCTCACGCCACGAATGATCGACATGCCGCACTTGTAGCAGGAGCTGGAAGCACCACATTGAAGCATAGCAGATCCGTCAGTGTCTCGTTTGTTCGCGCTTGCACGGTCCGTCGTGGTACTCACAAACTCTCGAGCGCGCTCGGGAGCACGACGCGCTCAAACTTGGCCACTTTGGCGTCCGACACCGACCTAATGCATGGGACGACTGATTAGTGCATGGCTGAACGGAATTCGAGCCACACGCGCTCTTTTCTCCAATGTTTAGGACGTACAAAAGAACGAGTGCGGCGGGGAACTGCATGTCGAGCGTTGTCAATGCCGGGGCTCCGTCGAGGTGTCTGTACAAAGCGCTCAGAGGCGGGGTGTTAGTGGCTCGACTGAGAAGACCACCTGAAGCAGAGTCCCGCTCCTCACATCTCCGTTAACTTAGCGGGTAGGGCGACGCCCTTGTAGGACGTGATCTTGGCCTGGGAGACCTTTCTACGAGACCAAAGCATGGCGACGTTCCGTTAGCGACAGGTGAGTGTGGCTTAATCCACGCAACGTCACCAGCCTCGTACAGTGTCTCGAGCGTCGCCGGGAACTTGACGCCGTCCAGCGTTTGGACATCGAAGTAGTAAGTCAGGAAGTTGCTGGAACGAGAGAACCACGTAAGCTAAGAATCCCAGAGAATAGGATGAGCCAAATTCAGTGACCAACGTACATTTTGCGGAGGTAAGGCGGCAGGATGAGGCTCGTCGGATCCGTGGGGACACTGGAGAGAATGCTGTGATGGGAGTGCACAAGTGCACACGGGTCAGCATCGTTTCGATCCACAAAAGCGTACAACAGAAAGCACGGGCTTGCTTACAGCGATACGGCCTGCCGCGCCGCCGAGAAGTCTGCACCCCGCGACAACGAGTTTCCTGTGATTTCGCTGCCAGCATACTGTGTGTGGGTGGCTGTGCCTGAGATGGTCGACGACGATAGAAAGCGTGTGCGTACATGTTCAGCGTATCCGTCGGTACGCTCACCACGCGCTCAAGCGACAGCGCATCGGCTATCAGCGGGCCGACGGTCTCCTCCGACGGTTCCAGGGTCACGGTCGTGTAGGTGCACTGCGGTGTTACCACCCAGGCGTCAGTCGCCGGGTTGTCCTTGGACGCCATGAGCGTGATCACGCCGGGCGGCGCGCCGCCGGTCGCAGCACACGTTGCCGCCTCGGCGAGTACGAACCCGCGTGTCACCGCGAGGCTCGCGATCCCGACACCGTACCGGACGAGGTCACGGCGGCGGTGGCCTCGCGCGCCGTGCCGCTGGCGTCGCATGTTGTCTCGCTCCGGTTGCCTGCGCGATAATGAGAGAAAGGTAGGGATCGTCACTGATCGACCGAGAGCGAGCCTCGCTCTCGCTCAGCGAGGAGCCAGCGCACGGTTTGATATGGCAACTGTGTACAGTGCATCGCGCTTGCGGGAGAGAGTACGTATGTATCTAGACATGGTGAAGAGCAGTGGGAGGGAAGATCCCCAAAAACAGCCTGTATCACATGGACGAATCTCACGTGGCGTGCTCGGGCAGGCGACTGTGAGTAATGACAGGTGCAGACAGCAACTAAATTCCAGACAAATGTGTCGTTTCTCCAGAAAACATGTCGAAAATCCAGGAATTGCCCCTTTCTGTCGAAATTGGGAGGGTTGACAGCAAATACTGCCCAAGCTAGAACCTTTTACCCTGTGAGCATGAAAAACGAGTTTTAACCCTAGTCCTCGGCCTTCGGCCTGCAGAGCCAAGCGGGATGTGACCAGCCAAATCGAGCTCCGCTCGATTTGGACGCCGGGCGAGTCTCTTTCAAGTAGTCACTAACACGAGGGGAGGAATGAAACGCGTCTGGATTTTGAACACCTTTGTCTGGATTTTGGCAATTCTCTCCAATCGATTCGTTCTCTTTGCAGATGCGAAGCTCCACAGACGTGTGTTGATGTGCTTTAGGACCGGACGCGGATGGAAGAACTCCGCAGTGTCTCCACGAGCCAGGATGGTAAACGATTCGGTTCCGTTTACGCTTCGGGGCGTAGTTCCCCCACGGAGCAAGCAGGGAGCTTCTACGTCATGTAGAAGCATCTCTACCCGTAGTCTACGTGTAGAGATGCATCTCGTTGAGATGGTGGGGCTCGAGAAATGCCGAAACGCCCGTCATGGGCATGCCGCAGTCTGCGCGCTCTCGTAAACCATGCCATCGTCCCTCGTCTTGCTCTTGTCGTCCACGCTAGCGCTGTGGCGTGGCCATAGTGATCCAGCTCCACACGCACGTAACGCGCCTCCAACGAGCGACGACCAGCGTTTCATCTCTCCCCCCCCCCGCTGAGCTTGCAGACAAGAGTTGCTGGCGTTCTTGTCGCAGAGCAAGAGATGATCGCGACTCGTCAAGTGTGAACAGTGGGTTGTTATTTCTCTGCAGGTTTACGCCTAAGACAGCTCATGCTCGCAGACTGGACTTGGATCGGAACAGTCCGGACGTAAAGCTTCGCGTTCGAGGCGGCTTCGCGGACTCTCCTGTTGGCGGTACCTCCGGCGCTGGCGCATCTGGCACCTGCACCGTTTCGGATGTGCCGCTAGAGGCGACGGAAGCGCTCGCAGCCTCCGCGACCCGCAAGGCGAACGCAGTGCTTTCGTCCTCTAACTGCTGGCGCTGCATGGCGTTGTATTGAGCCTGAGCCTCGACCTCCGTGGCGAACAGCGCCAGTTTGTGTTCCTAGTAGCCACGTTCATCGTTCAGGCGTCACGAACTTCCTAAAATCTCACATGTCAACTGCCATGCCACACGCACCTGCTGCTTGAGCTTTGCCTCGGCTTCCTCGATTTGGCGCTTCATAGCCTGCGCCTCTTCTATCCGCTCGGCAAGTTCAACGCGTTGCGTCTCCAGATCGGATGCGCGATTCGCGGCGATCTCGATCGACAACTGTGCCTCTCGCTGTGCCTCACGTAAGGCCTCCTCTTGGCGTTGGAGACGAACTTCGGCGGTTGCAACGGCCACTTCAGCTTGACGCAACGCGCGCTCGCGCTCGGCAAGTCGAGCTTCTCGATCTTGGGTCTGTGAGCGACAAAGCGTCAGCACGATTCACAGCGGGTGGATATCGCTCACGGCCATACCTCTGTCTGTGATGCTGCGATACGCTCTTCGAGCTTCGTGTTCTTGGCAGCGAACTCGGCAGTGAGACCTGCAAGCTGCTGCTGGAATCTCTCTACTAGCTCTCGCTCTTGCGATTCGTATCGCTATTCAATAGTCCACACATACGTCACTCTGCAATTGTGACCATACACCCGCTCAGCGGCCATTTTACTCACATTCTGCAGCTCATTCTCCAGCTCGGAGAGACGCTGCGCCGACAGCTCAGCGCGAAGGGCATCGCTTTTCTCCATCTCCACCTGCATGTGGCTGAGCTCCGCGGCTTTGTCGCGAAGCACGCGTTCTTTCGTGGACAGCTACACACAAAGCCGCATGTGAGAACATCGTCTAAATAACGGAGGCACACTTTTCATGAACGTACATGTCGTTCGCGGTCGGCCACCCGATCACGCGCCATCGCAAGCTCCTGGAAGTTGAAATAGCGTTAGTCGAGATACACGCTGAATAGCGAAGCGTCAGATTTAACAAACCTGCTCACGTAACACGAGTGACGTTTCCTGTTGTTCGAGCTTACACCGCTGTTCTTCGAGCGCCTGGTTCGTCGAAACGACATCTCGCTGTGGCTCGGAGACTGCCGGGGGGCTTCGCTGTGCGAGCGCTTCGTGGAGGCGTTGCTCAAGGCGCGCGATGTCCTGGATCCGCTGGTCGAGGCTATTTTCCTTGTCTGCGGTGCGGTCCATCGCGTCCTGGAGAGCGATTTCCATGGCCTTGACACTGCGTTCCCGTGTCTAGCGCCACAGCGATGAGATCACATGAGATACCTCTCTTCAGCACTGTTTTCCTAGGGAAATCGCACCTTGATCTCCCTCTGCTCTTTCGCGAGAGACAGCTATTGCACAACAACGTTGCATGAGAACGATTCCGTCCGATTGTCTGCGAGTGGTCTACTGCAACATACGCGGATCACGTGGAGGTGGTGCTCTTCTTGATTTCTGCGCTCTTGTTGTTGCTGGACTGAATGTGAGCACAGTGAATCAGTTGTCAGAACGGAACTGACTTGGGTCGTGAAAGCAGTTGGACGACAACTCTGTCGCTAGACTACGACGCTGTACCTTCGTTTGGGCATTCCAGTGGCTGCAACTGGTTGGCCTCATCGAATTCCTGATCGTCCCAGCGTCACCACAATATGTGTGTGAGCGGCTTTTAACAGCCCCAATCACATGCGCCAATGTTCGTGCACCTGCTCCCTCTCAGATCGCGCGGTGTTCAGTTCCGGTGACACCGACGCGTGCTTCTCCCCGCCGCCAACTTTCGTAAGCTTGACGTGGTTGCGCAGCGCCTTGAAGCCGCCCGTGCACTCCATCGGCAGCCCCGCCGCCGTGCGCGATGCCATGGCCTTCTCGGTCAAAGAATGGGCGATTAGTCGTGAGTTGCTCCATCGGCCCCCAATGCCCAAAATTGGACATGGCTACATGTGATCCATTCGGGTGCACCACATCAAATAGACCGTCATTCCGGGACCGCACCCTGCCACCGTGGAGACGCAACGCCACGTCTTGCGGCGCACAACGGAAGGGTGAGCACGCACAGCTCAACGAGACTCCGCACGGGATGAGCAGCCAGGACGCCGCGCCCTCGACGCCCCCGGCGCCGCCGCCGCGGCCGCGCGTGTCGCCCGTGAAGGCGCTGCTCGTGGTCGCGTTCCTCGCGGCGCTCACGCCTTTCTGGGTGCTCTACGGGCTGCTCGGCGCGCTTCTCTCGGCTTCGTCGGCGCGGCTCTCGCAGCGCGGCGTCGCGCTGCTGGTCGCGGTCGCCGTGGCGATCGTCGCCGAGGTCGTGTACATCGAAGTGCAGCACCGCGAAGTGATCCGCGAAGCCATGAACTCGCCCATCACGTACACGTCGCTCGTCGCGGGGCTCGGCGCCGTGCTCGGCGCGCTCATCTACGCGCAGGTCAAGTTCCACGGGCTCATCGCGTTCGTGCTCGACCGCTCCGAGCAGTCCGAGAGCGCGCTGAGCGTGCTCTCTGAGTTTGTGGGGCCGTTCTTCTTGCTGTTTGCCATGTACGCGCCCGTCTCCAAGTGGAAGCACTGGGAGCTCGTCACGGGGCTCTCGCTTTGTACGTTGCAATGCTGTTTGATACCGTAAGGAGAAGAGCATGCTGACTTCGAGTGGGATTGTGTCTGGATGATTCGTTAGACCTCTTCGGCGCGATATACTGCGCGGTGCCCGTTATCTTCGCGCTCGCCCACGCCAAGTTCTGGGTGCCCGCGCGGTACGAGGAGCTCGAGCGGATCGAGCGCGAGCTGCTGGAGAAGAACATGTCGTGCAAGTTTGAGCTGCTCAAGGTCGCAGGGCTTGGCACAGTGTTTGTGCCCTGCACGTCCAAGACGGTGACGACGAGAACCAAGAAGACGCTCGTGCTGGTCCATGGCTTTGCGGCGGGCAACGCGCTCTGGGCTTGCGTACGTTCACGAGCGGACCGGGCAGTGTGTCTGCATTTACTCACTAGCCAGCCGATTTGTTGTTCGCTCTCTTGTAGAACCTCGAGTTCTTGGCGCAGTACTACGATGTGGTAGGCGTGACCTCTGCTGATCTCCGTGGGCTCGCGTGTGGCATGATCCTTACCGATGTATCTCTGCTCAGTACGCGATCGAATGGATCGGAAAGGGGCGTTCCGACCGGCCGGACTTCACGTCCTACGAGGTTTGAACTGTTTGCTGGTCGTGTGGAGAGTATGTGTTCCTCACCCGTTTGTTTGTGTTTGGCGCTATGATCCAGCATGAGGACGCCGACAAGATCTTCGTGGATGCCATCGAGAAGTGGCGCAAGGCGATGAAGGTGGTAACAGCCCCAGCCACGTGCATCCATCTTCTGTGCCGCTATACTGACACCCCCTTCTCCCATTCTCCTACTTACCCACAGCTCGACAAGTTCTTCCTTGCCGCGCATTCGCTTGGTGTAAGTGTGCCATGAGCCTGTGGCTGGTCTGTGTATTTCTTTTGCATGTGCTCACTTCATCTTTTGGCTGCGATGCAGGCCATGTTTGCTAGCTCATACGCTGTGCGCTACCCCGGCCACGCTGAGCATCTCGTGCTGATCTCGCCTGCCGGTGTGGGTCTCCTGCCGCCGCCCAAGCCCCTGTCCCTTGGCCTGCGCGTGTTCCGATACCTGTGGAGCTTGAAGCTCACGCCGATGGTACCGTCAACCGGATTTGTTGATATCGACTGATCCTCCTCCGCTGACATACGTGTGTTACTTGCAATAGAGTGTTGCTCGCTTCGCTGGCCCATTTGGCCCTGCGCTCATCCGCTTCATTGCTCGCACGCGCATCGGCGTGATGCCCGAGACCAGCGCCATGCGTCGTGGAATGCTGCCGCTCGACAGCGTGGGAAACTACTGGTATCACAACTGGGCGCTCAAAGCATCCGGCGAGGTTGCCATGCACACGCACTTGCATCCGGTACAGTTTGAACGCCGTGAATTGCCCATAGCATGCAGAGGACCCACCACAACCTGCGTGTTTAATTCTTCTCAGGGAGTGTTTGCGAAGAAGCCGATCAGCGAGATCCTGACGCCCAAGACGATCCACGTGCCCATCACATTCATGTACGTTTCTCCCATCGCCCCAGTTTTCTTGATAAGAACTGAACAAGGACGATGTGATGTGGGCGATAGGTACGGCGGCGGACCCGACTGGATGGAACCTCGTCACGCGCATGAGGTGGGTAGCCTCCGTCCCCATTGCACTACGTATAACTTATCGTTGCCATTAACCTCATCTGTCCAACGTGCGTTCTTTCAGTTTGCCAAGAAGTTCCATGGCCACCCGCGCGTTCGCGTGGAGGTGCTGCTTGTGCCGGGCGCGGGCCACCAGGTCTTCACTGACAACGTCGACGACTTCAACATGATGCTCCACCAAGCTCTTGAGGGCAAGCAGAAGTAGAGAGAGATGGATAGGAATTCCATGAAGGACACTTCACGTTTGGATTAGAATGTGATGGGATGATATTACAAGGTCGCTAGTTCAAGCCTTGATCTCTTACAAAGTCGACGCGTCGATCTCGACGGCCGAGTTGCCGGCGACAAGTTCGTCGTCCCGGGGCAACGCGCGGCCACCGAGGTGGGCCGCAAGGAACTGCTCGGCGCGCCATGTAAAGTCGAGGCGGTTGGCGGGGCGCGCAAAGCCGTGGCCCTCGTCCTTGTAGAGCACGTACTTGACCTCGTGCTTGTTCTCAAAGAGCTTCTTGGCAATCTGGTCCGATTCGGCCTGCTTGACACGCGGGTCGTTGGCGCCCTGCGCGATCAGCAGCGGCTTCTTCATCTTGTCGGCGTGGTACACGGGCGAGATCTTGCGGTTCAGTTCATCGTCATTCTCGACGTCGCCGACGCGCAGCACGAGCATCTTCTTCATGACGGCCCAGTACGGCGGGATGGACTCAAAGAGCGTCTTGACGTGCGACGGGCCGACAATGTCAACACCGCACGCGTACAGGTCGGGCGTGAACGCCAGTCCGGCGAGCGTCGCGTAGCCGCCGTAGCTGCCGCCGTAGATCGCGACGCGCTCCGGGTCGGCGTAGCCTTGCTTGACGGCCCACGCGACGGCGTCCGTGAGGTCCTGCTGCATCGTGGCGCCCCACTGGAGGTCGCCCAGGTTGGTCCAGCGCTTGCCGTAGCCGGTCGAGCCGCGGAAGTTGACCGAGAGGCAGCCGTAGCCGCGGTTCGCAAAGTGCTGGTGAGCCGAGTTGAAGCCCCACACGTCGCGCGCCCACGGACCACCGTGCACGTAGAGCACGAACGGCAGCTTCTCGGGCTTGACGCCGTGGGGCAAGCTCAGGTACGTCACCATGTTCTCCCCGTCCGAGGTCTTGATCACGTGCGGCGCCATCTCCACGAGGGTGTACTTGGTCAGCTCCGGCCGCGAGTCAAAGAGGAGCGCGTGCTTCTTGGTCGCGCGGTCGTAGATGTAGTACTTCAGCGACGCGTTATCGGGTGTGTCGGCGTACATCCACGTCTGGTTGTCCTGGCTCGTGCTCACGAGCGTAAATTCGCCCGAGCCAAGCGACACCAAGTGCTCGATATCGGCGCGCGAGGCCTCGTCAATGACCTCCACGCGGGGCTTCGTGTAGTTGAACGTCACGTACACGACGGTCGATGTCTCTTCGTTGAAGTTCACTGACCCCACATCGCACTGGTCGCTCTGCGCGATGACCTGGAGCTCCTTGCCGTCGGCGAGCGAGAGCAGCACGAGCCGGCTCGTGTCCGTACCCTCGCTCGTGCCCTCGCCCGTGTGGAGCAGACTCGTCTCGGCAAACACGGCCTTGCCGTCCTTCGAGACCGCATGCACGTTGGCGGTCTCGCCGTGCGGCCAGTGCGCAATCGTCTTCCACTCGGCGGGCGTGTTCTTCGTCTCGGGTGAGCTGGGCACACGCAGCGCCTCGCTGCCATCGGCCGGGTTCATCGAGAAAGAGCCGATGATGTTGAGGTCGTTGTCGACGAGCCAGCCGGCAACATCGCCCGGGTTCTCCAGCAGCAGCTCGATCTCACCCGTGATCAGGTTGAGCTTGTGCGCGTCGAAGAAGCGCTGGTCGCGCTTGTTGAGCGAGAGGATGGCGGTGTCCGGGTGCTTGTGGCTCAAGTTGATGGCTTGCGGCGTGACGGTGACGGGGCCGAACGGTGTGACGTCGCGCACGTTGATATTGTGCGCCTTGTGGCTCGCGTCGAGCTCAAAGTCAGCCACGTGCAGGTGGAAGTTCTCGTCGCCGCCCGTGTCCTGGACGTAGAGGATCTGGCGGCGCGTGAGCGAGCGCGACCACAAAAAGTAGCGCAGCGGGCGATGGCTCTCGCTCGTAATCTGCTGCGCCGGCGCGTCAACGATCGCGGGCGTCGCCTGGGTCGTGTCAAACTGCACGGGCTTGACAAAGACGTTGGTCACGCCGTTCGCGTCGTCGGCCAGGTACGCGTAGTACTTGCCGTCGGGCGAGATGCGCGGCATGCGCTTGTCCGGGTTGCCGAAGAGCACCTTGAGCGGGATGGGCTCCGGCAGCCCGTCGAGCTGGTTGGCGTTGGCGACCATGGTGGCGAAGGGAGAACTGGAGCGAAGAAGAAGAGGAACTCGGTTGCTTGCAGCAAATTGCAGAGTGAGGCCAACGAAAGCGCTCCGCGTTGGACTGGCGAGGAAGAGAAGGAACCCACGGAGAGCAGCTTTCTCAGCAGAAGGATCGCTCTCTCCGGAGCTTCAAGCGGAGCTCGGCGTACCCGTACACTCGCTCGTGTGAGGGTGATGTGATGGGCGTCTTCGCATCCATGCGCCGTCGCTTGTTCATCGACTTGGTCTGCATCCATGCCAATCGGAACACATCTTACGCATGCAACAACATTCCATTTCGAACGCGCAATCATTCCGGGTCCCACGCGGCACAGTGTCACTCTGTCGAGGGTGGTTGGGTTGTCGACATTTTCAACATATGCTCACGTAATCTGTTGTCAGAGTGATGGTTGGCTGCTGGTAATCTTACGAATCAAAATCAGTACAAATGCAGACCATCACTCTGAGGACGTTCACGCGGGCAACGAAGAGGCCAATCACCCCTAGGTCTCAGGATGAAGTCGGTCGAAAACGTCCGCTCCCCGCGCTTGCCGAGCGCCCAGAATTGAACAAGCGACCACCAAGATCACGCTCCATGGCCGCCAGAATGCTGCGTCCACTCGCGGCCACGACAGGTGCGTCTAACGGAAACAGTGTTGGCGCACGCAATGGAGCAACACCATCGGCCTAACGTGTGTCAGGAGTGCTGCTTCTCGCAGGCTGGGCGACCCGCGGGCGCCTGTGGGAATGGGTACCGGCGAGCTACGCGCGGCTCGAGCAGGTGGAGCGGCAGATCCTCGAGCACGCCGTGCGCGTGCCGTTCGAGATGACCAAGGTCGCGAGCCTCGGCACGGTCGTCGTGCCCTGCACGGACGAGCGCAGGCGCAAGAGCGGCGCGGCCAAAGACCTCGTGCTCATCCACGGCTTCGCCGGCGGCAACGCCGCGTGGGCCACCAACCTCGAGGAGCTCGCACAGCACTTCAATGTGGTGCGTTTGCCCGACTGCGACGATCGTATAACGCTTTCTCTCGCTTATGTCAAGTGGTTGTGATGCAGTACGCTGTCGAGTGGATCGGCGCCGGCCGGTCGGACCGCCCCGACTTTCCGTATCACGATGTACGTACTTGCAGCAATTGAGAGCGCAAGGTTTGTGTCACTTCGCATTCCCTGACTTTTCGTGTCCGTACCTTAGTTCGACAGCGCCAACGCTTTCGTGCTGGAGTCGTTTGAGAAGTGGCGCCAGGAGATGGACCTCAAGACCTTTGATCTGTGCGCCCACTCAATGGGTGTACGTTGGGTGCTGCACCGTGCCGGACTCACCCACCATCTCTAACGTGCTCTCTGGCTTGAGTAGGCCATTTTTGCCTCCCACTATGCGATCCAGCATCCCCAGCGAGTGAACGTACGTCACGAGCCTTTCCTTTCCATGAGGTGCCTTCCATGAGGGACCTTAGATCTCACGGCTCGGCATGTTGTCTGCAGCATTTGGTGTTGGCATCTCCCGCCGGCGTGGGTCACCCGCCGCCGCCCCCCAAGGAGACTGAGGTCACCGCCAGCCAGCGCTCATGGCTTCGGCGAATGGTTTTCAACGCATGGGAGTACGGCGTGACGCCGATGACCGTCGCGCGCGTCGCCGGTCCGTACGGTCCGCAACTCGTGCAGAACGCGCTTACGCGGCGGATTTCATTCATGCCGGCGTCCAGTGCGCTGCGCAATGGCTCGCTAGACGTTGCACTGCTGAGCGAGTACATTTACCACAACTGGGCGCTTAAGGCCTCGAGCGAGCGCGTGATGTCGACCCATCTGGCGCCCATGGCGTTCGCGCGGCGGCCACTGATCGACACGCTGGTGCCCGAGAACGTCCATGTGCCTGTGACGTTCATCTACGGCGGCGAGTCCGACTGGATGGACTACCGCCAGGGCCAGAAAGTCGTGGACAAGCTGCGTGCCGCTGGCAAGCGCGCGGACCTCCACCTCATCCCGTTCTCAGGCCATCAAGTGTTCCTCGACAACCCGACCGACTTTAACCGCGCCGTCGTCGCCTCGCTCGTCCACAACTAACTCCACTCGGCAATTCATGAAGCTTCAGAACCATAGAATAGAACGTCTCTATTTCATTCCCTGAGAAGTTGTGCTTGAGAGCTACGCGGCTCGGCGCCGCGCGCGGAAGAGCACGATGTCGCTCTGCTGGAAGTCGGCGTGCAAGTGGTCATCGGGCACGCGCTCGACCACAAAATGCGTCTCAAACTGCTCGAAGAAGGCGTTCTCCGAGCCGTGGCGCATCTTGTACGCGAGCAGCAGCGTCGTGTTGGCGTCGCTGAGCTGCAGGAACGCCTCGAGCAGCGCCGAGAACGCGGACGCGTACGGGCACGCGATGATGTCGGCGCCAAGGATCAGGTCGTACGGCGCGTTGGCCAGCACGTCAATGGCGTTGCTGTCGCCCCATAGGTACTTCTCGGCGCGGCACTGGTTTGGATGGAACTGGTTGAGCTCGATGTTGGACGCCGTGAGCGCCACGGACGCCGGGTCGCCGTCCGTGACGACCACGCTGCGCGCATGGAGATGGCCGGCGACGATGCCCACGAGCCCCGGACCACAGCCCAGCTCAATCACGCGCTTGTCCAGCACAGCGTCGCGGTGTGAGTCAAGGTACAGCGACAGCGCAACCGCGGCGTCGTACACGGACGCGCCGAAGCCGATCGCCGTGCCGCCCTTGCCGTCGTTCTTCCAGCCTTGGCGGATGCGCACCTGCGTGTCGGCGATCGGGAAGCGCCGCTCGGCGTCGCGCAGCGCGTCGTGGAACGGGTTGCGGAACGAGAACGGCACGAGCGCGTACGGCGTCTGCGGATCGTACTGAGGAGCAGGCTGCTGCTGCAGTGGCGCGGGTTGCTCCATGGTCGCCGCCGCAACGTGCGTATCGGTCGCGACGTCCATGGTCGTCGCTGGATGGATCGGTATGTAGTGAGGAATGATCGAATATGGTCATTTTCAACCAATCGAAATGCATATCGTATCAATTTTAGCCAGTCACCTGCGTGCGTTGCCACTTCTGGAAGGCCACGATGGCGGTGTGGAGCTGGTCGTCAAAGGGCTTGAGCAGCGGCGCGAGCAGGTTCTTCTCGTGGGGCGGCAGCGCCTCGCGGATCTTGACGAGCTCGTCGTACTTGGAGTCGATGCGGTCGGCGATCCGCTTGAACTTGTGCTTGGCGTCGGCGTCGCCGCCGCGTTCGACCTTGGTCTGGAACGCCAAAAAGTGGCGCAGCAGCTCGCACACGTCGTGGAACTGCGCGTACACTTGCTTCTTGAAGTCGTTCGGGATGCAGTCTGCGGCGATCGCACCGCTCTTGAGCGACGCTGTGGACGAGGCAGTCGCATCGTGGCTCGAATCGGCGTTCGCGACGACCTCGGCGAGCACGTCGGACGCGGTCTTGGCTTGCACAAATGCGCGGTCCAGCGCCAGCGTGTGCATGCAGGCCGTCTGGAGCTGGGCACGCGACTCTTCCGGCGTCGCAGGCGACTGCTGCTGTTGCTGCAGCTGCAGGTTCTTGAAGGCCGCGGTCGCGTCGCTGGCTTCATTGTGCTGGAAATACTTGGAATCGTCCTCAATCGTGAGTGGGTTGTAGTCCGGCGCCGGCTTGGCCTGGAGATCGTCCAGCACGGTGGCTTCTTTGAGCGAGTTGTGGGTCATTGAGCGCGTCTTCTTGAGCGCTTCACCCGCACCTTGGAGTTTGCCAGCGTGCGTCGGGTCAAGCACGTACGCGCCGTGGCGGTTGAACTTGGCGATCGTGATGTTCAACGGCTCGGCTTTCCGCGACGCTGAGTCGCTCGCCTTGAGCAGCGACGAGTCGCCTTCGTTCGAGGTCAAATCCACGAGCGGGTCCACGATGCCGCGCGGATCCACGGCATTCTCGCTCGCCATCTCCTGCTCTTTCTCCTCAAACCGAGTGAACATATCCTCGTGGCCGCCAGCCTTGCGGTCGCGGTGGAAGTATTTGGACTTGAAAAACGCGCTCCAAAACTCCGTCTCGGTCATGCGGTCGGGCACCTGCGCCTTGTACGCGAGGTGCACAGCCGGATACTGAATGAAGATCTGGTGGATCACCTCGGCGTTCAGGTTGTACTTGACCACATTTCCGCCCGTCTCGTTGTCGCCGGCGAGGTCCGTGAGAATAGCTGAGGTCTTGCCCGTCTTCTGGCGCTTGCTGGCCTCGTTCGCGATCAAGTGGCGGCGGCTCGCCCAAAAGTCCTCCTCCGAGATCAGTCCTTGGTTCACCATCTCCGTGTGTTGGCGCTTGAGCGTCGCGTTCGCCGCGAGCAGCGCCGCGCGGTGCTTGATCTCGGCGGCGTTGCACAGCGGCGCGCGGTCCGCGCTCTTGTGCTGCTGCTTGAGCCCGTTGGCGGCGATGCCCCGCGCAATAAGCTCCTTGGCCTGGTCGCGCACGTCGAACGCGTCCTCGAGCCCCTTGTCGCTCGTGAACTCGAGGATCACGACCGCGCCGCCCGAGAGCCGCAGGCGGATCATGGCCTTGGGCGACGTGGCCGACGACACCTGCTGGTCCTGCACGCTCGCCCACGCGACCGAGAGCGGCTTGGCGTCGCCGGCGTCTCCGGCCACGAGCTCCGGCGCGTCATCCGGCGTCCAGCGCAGGCCCTTGTCGCTGAACTCGGCGCGGCCGTCGCGCTTCTTGACGCGCACTTGCGCCACGAGCACCGTCGCCATCACGGTCCGTGGGTTGGATCTGGCGGATTGAGTTTGAGAATGGGGGAAAATTGGTTTCCCCAGGAAGGTTCGCACTAGGTTCGGTTGTTGGTCGAACCGGATTTTGGAGGAAACGTAAATGGTCGCCGGCTCTCATTCCAGCACCAACTCCCCCAGGAGAAGACGCGAATATGGGACGCTGGATCGCGCGCGCGCTGTGTGCGCTAAGCGTGGTCTGCGGCGTGCTAAGCGTCGCGTCGGCAGAGTATAGACGCCACACGAACAACTGGGCGGTCGTGGTGCGTGCCTCCGTCGGTGGCTGCTGTGTTTCCCTGCGCGAGGAGCTAACAGGGATCTTTTCGCTTCTTTGCAGGTGGACACGTCGCGCTTCTGGAACAACTACCGTCACATCGCCAATGCGCTGTCGCTCTACCACTCGGTGAAGCGTCTCGGTATCCCAGATAGTCAGGTACGGAATGGAGGATGCTTCTCCGGTCTGGGCTGGTTCACTAACGATGTTTTTCGCGCACGCGTCGCAGATCATTCTCATGCTCGCAGACCAAATGCCGTGCAACGCGCGCAACTGTTTCCCCGGCCAAGTGTTTAACAGCCGCTCGCAGAAGATCAATCTGTACGGTAAGGATGTCGAAGTCGACTACCGCGGCGCGGAGGTCACGGTCGCCAACTTTATCACGGTGCTCACTGGCCGCCACGAGCCCAACACGCCGGCGTCCAAGAAACTCGACACGGATGAGAACAGCAACATCTTTGTACGGCTCTGCGTGCTTTCACTTGCCCCCATGATGTGGCTGATATTGTATCTGGTAGATCTTCATGACGGGCCACGGAGGTGACGGCTTTCTCAAGTTCCAGGACTACGAGGAGCTCTCAAGCGAGGACATCGCCGACGCCATTCAGGAGATGCACGTCAAGAAGCGGTACGCTTTGTGTTGTGGGCAAAGTTGCGTGGACGCTTTCACTGACGTATCATTTAATTTTTCTAATGTGGCAGCTACAACGAGATCTTCTTCATGGTCGACACGTGCCAAGCCGGATCGCTATCGAACGCCATCACGTCCCCGAACGTTGTCACGATCGGCAGCTCCCAGACGGGCGAGAGCTCTTACGCACACCACTCGGACCGTGAAGTCGGTCTGGCTGTCATCGATCGCTTCACGTTTTCGACGCTCGACTACTTGCAGCGCATGAAGGTCGGGGACTCGATCCGCAGCGGCTTCTTGCGCGACCTCTTCAGCTTCTACGATCCCAACATGCTCTACTCCACACCCGATTACCGCACCGACATGCTGGGCCGCGCCATTGAGCAGGTGCCCATCACGGACTTTCTCGGTTCCATCTTGGATGTGCAGCTCCACTACGATGACGAAGCATACCCCATCGAAGGTGTGATCGATAGCGAGGTTCCGATTGGCACGTCGGACTATGCTACTGCCACCGTGAATGAGTCATCGGCCTCATCCCACCAGACGACCATGACCACGACCACAACGCCGCGCGGCTTCCAGTTCTCTATCGAGTTTTTCATCTCTCTCGCTGTCTTTGCGGCTGCCTTTGTGGTCGTCACCACGAAGAAATTGTGAGATTCGTACTAAGCACCAGAGAAAACGAATCCATGGGTTGATTAGATAAATTACGCAATGTGATCCTTCGCCCGTCGGTCCCAGCAACATCCACACGCACGGAAAACACGTCCCCGTCTTCCTCTTCAACCGGCTCTCGTTCGTGAGTTCTTCTTCCCATCTGCGCTTGGTCGTTTCCTATTCGACCTTTGATTCTACCCGTCGGCGACATCGTTGGGCACGAGCGTTGTCCGCCGATAGCTCGCATGCGTGTGGTGATGGTGGTGGCGACGGAGGTTCACGCCGTTCATGCCGTTCACTCCACGCGTGCCGTTAACGCGATAGTGTGGGCTGTGGCTGTGGACAAACTCCTCAACCAACACCGGCGTCGGGGCTTTCGGCGCCGGCAGCACGCACGCGCGGATGACCAGCACGAGGCCGCCGGCGATCCACACGGGCGACGTGCAAATGCACAGCGCAATGACCATGGGACTCACCAGCAGCGCAAACGGGATGCAGAGCACGGTCGTCACGTACCACACGATCCACCCACGGTGCTACGAACCATATACGAGCAACCACACGCGCACAGCCTCAAATCAGTCTCCAGCAAGCAGCGTTCCATGCATCCCAGAGGACAGAGGACGTACCCGTGCAAAGGCAGGCGACTGCTCGACGATCTGTGGGAGTAACCGCGTGATCACGCGGTCCACCAGCGACCTGCATACACAAGCACGCGCCATCAGCGACAGCCACAGCGACATGGACGCAATGGGGGCGACTAAACGCACCGCACGTATCGGAGCGGCTGCATGAGGTGGAGTGCGCTGGCGCGGACGGTCGCGACGAGCGCACGTGCGGGCGCGTGGGCTGTCTGGTCGCTCTGGGCGTCCTGCTCGTCCTGCCGCCGGAGCTGCAGCTTGACCACGGCCGGCGTGCACGGCGTGTTCAACGGCGTGCGGTCGTTGCGCAGCACACCCTACATATAATCGACATAGTTTGAATCCCTCTGCCCAGTCTAACCATGCACCAGCCAGGGGAAGACGCACATAGGCCGACTGCATGCCGCTGTGATGTTTGCGCATCGAGTACGGCTCCCACTCGCCCGCGTCCAGCTTGTCGGGCATGGGCGTGCCGCAGCCGTAGAGCCGCTCGGCGCGCTCGCTGTCGGCGTCGGAGCTGCTCGCTGCTGTGGGGAAACCCAATGTGGTTGTTCTCGTGGGAGTTAGTCGCTGGATAGATTCCAGAGAGAAGCAGGTAGATCCAGGCAAGCTCCAACGCATGTGCACGTTAGACGCACCTTCCGCTGGTCGCAAATCGCGCCGGGCGGGGCCTTCGTGGGAGGTCATGGTCTAACGTGCTTGGGGGATAGTCCTTTCACGTTAAGGTGCACAGATGATTCCAGTTCTTGGGTGCCTCGACACTTTGGCCGGTGGTCCGGTCTGCTGGCGAGAAGGTTTCTGTCCGTGAGGGGTGGAAGCAAATCGACCACCGCAGTCCAAGGTGCGTGGTGCCTTTGGCGGTGGATCTACGAGAGTCACGGCCGCAGCGTCTCATCACCCCGCCGGGAAACGCAAGTTTTTTTCGAAGCTGTTCCTAGTTTAGCGTTTGTATATTCATTTTATTTGTTATGTGTACCACGTAAAAGAAGTGTAATATCTAAAACGAGAGGTAGTTTAGAGAGGTGAGCAGTCGACAGTGTGGGTAGGGAACTCTGAAATATCAATTACCACAAGGAATCTGTTTGGATGACCCAATCTCACCTCCTCTCTCTCTCGTCTTCTCTCTCCGCGCCTGGCTTTTCTTGGTCTAACACACGGTCATCACCGTGGTCTGTGTGTGTGGGCTGTTGTTAGGGGCGGTCTATCATCAGACGCACAGGCGGGCGTTTGTGTACTCGCGTCAATCCAGAAGGACCTAACGAACGAACGCGACGATGAGCGTGGACATGGAATTCGGCTCGGACCAGTACACGCTGGCGCTGCTGGGCAGCGACGACGACACGGGCTACGGCAACGGCACGCCGCGCAGCACTGGCGGCACGTCCAACAGCAGCTACGCTGTGCGGCCCTACTCCAAGACCGCCGGCGGCGTACGTCGGTTTAGACCGTCTACCCCGATCAGTCTATATCTCGCATTACGCTAATCACGTTTTGTGTCGCCGCAGAATGAGGCTGAGCAAATGCGCGCGGAAATCGTGCGGCTCGAGAACACGCTGTCGGCGCGCATCGCGGCGCGCGCGAACGTCGGCGCCACCGACACGGCCGTGACCACGTCGATCGAGCGCTCGGGCAAGATCGAGAAGTACGTCGAGGTGATGGAGCTCACCAAGTGCCTGCGCCGCCAGAAGGAGTTCCTCTTGAACGAGAACCGTAAGCGCCAGCGCTTCGCCGAGAAGATCCAGCAGGCCATGCCCGTACGACACAGAGTTTGATCTCGTTAGTTCGCTGTTGTGTATTTACCTCTCTGACCGGCTGATGTGTATGTACAGCCGTCCACGGACAGCATCCAGTTCATGAAAAATGTCAAGTACCCGAGCGACGAGGAGCTGAACAAGATCGCGCAGGAGGCGTACGCCGAGATGCGGGACTACCAGGTGAACGGCAAGGCCGTGTCGTTCCTTGACTGGGAAACCAAGCGCGAGTCCAAGTCCATGTATCTCCACGCATACTCGCAGAAGTCGTTCCCCGGCGAGGACCTCACGCGCGTGTTCAACGAGACCTGGGCGCTGCAGCACGACGAGAACCGCCAGGAGCTGCTCCACCGACGACGGAGCAAGTTTTGCGTACGTCGTAACACGCCTCGGTCGGACTATAACCTCATTTACGTGGACTAACCGGCCGTGTTCTACATGAGTAGATCCTCAAGAAGCTCAGCGACAGCATGTACCTCACGCGCAACATCCACCAGTTCATCGGCGAGAGCTTCCCGCGCCACGCCATGACGCTCGTGTTCCAGATCTCGATCGACGCCAACAGCTACGCGATCCTGAGCCGCTCGGTCATGCCGCCGACCAACGACGCGCAGCACCTGGTCTGGACCGACGAGTGCTTCATGTGGCTCTTCCAGCGGCGCCCGGACGGCGGCTTCGACCTGTCGTACCGCGGCCGCTACGGCAGCACCTCGGCCGTCGCCGGTAACCAGCTGCCCATGCTCGAGTCCTACTTCTTCCTGGTGGACTGGGAGTCGCTCGTGATCCGCCCCATGTTCGACTTTGTTGCTGCATGAGGAGATACATAAACAGACCGTGCGCGGTCGCAGGGCCATGAAGAAGTCGGGGTGCTGGTGAGCCGCGGTCGCCCCTCTGCAAGCCAAATCAAAAGTGGCCAAGCGTACGGACATGTAAGTATGAATTGTTCTTTTTTTCCTTCGTTGCATGTCGCTTTCGCTGTTCTTCGAGTTCCCCATCATGCATGCTTGATGTAACGACCACCTTTGAGTCCTACTGGCTCGGACCTTCGACGCGGTGGACGCTCGCTCGGTTTGGTCGTCGTTCCGCTCTGCGTGGGTTGCACTAGCGGTGCGGATAACGTTGGAAGCGGTGGTAGCGCGCGACCACTTCGGTTCTGGATGACCAAACGTAACTGAGACCTATTTGGCGAACAGCGTGCGCCGTCAGTCCGATGCTAAGCCATTCTCCGCTTTAAGCGTACGTACGTGATGCTCTGCACGCGACGGAGCAGCTTGGCCGACTCCTCGTCGTTCTGTTGCGTTAGCATGGAGACGAGCTTGGCCTCGGCTTCCTTGCAATCGAGCTGGCTGAACATGTGGGCGCACTGACGAGCGATCCACTGCATTCCGTCCTTGAGTCGGTCTTCTGCGGCCTAGATTTGGAAACACGATCGTATAGGAGATTTGTTTGAAGATTGTACTCCAACGGGATCACCACGTACCTCTTTGAACGTGGCTAAACGGTGCTCCAGTTCTTGAAGCTGTCGGTCTTGCAGGGTCAGGTCGCTTCGCGGAGCAGTCGTGGCGTTCGCACTCCGTGGAGCACCCGTCAGATAGTCTTTCGTCTGCTCCGAGCCACTAAGATCCACTACAGGCGCGGTTTGAACCAGCATGTGGCGTTTGGCGTTGCTTTTGAACTGACGGTCGAGCTGCGATGTCTTTGGCTTCAGGGTCTTGGGTAGAATAGTTGTCTGGCCAGCGTCGTTGTGAGCTTGTGACAGGATTTTCTGTCTCTCCACGATAAACTCCGCGTCTAGTTGATCGATGAAGGCCTGGTAATCGACTTGGATCTTCTTCGTTTGGTTCGTGAACGCCTCTTGGATGTTGAAACGCTCTTGGTGGACCCATTCGCTCTCCACGAGTTGGCGTTGCCGCTCCGCCTCGAGTGTCTCGTCATCCACGTCATTCTGATTGGTCTCGCTTGCACTCTCTTCGTCGATCACTAGTGGCAACTCGAGGGGTTCGCTGAGTTGTTTCCCCTCCCACTCGAGTCGCTCAAGCAGCTGGCGACGGTCTTCCATGAGATATAAGTGCAGCTTTCTCCACTTGGCGCACGCCTGTTCGCTCTCCAGCTCATAGTGCTGCCGCACCTCCGACTCCAGCTGACAAAGATACAGCGCAAGGTAAACGTCCCTCCGTAAGACCTCAATACTGTCCATCGAAGCGAACCTTTCGCTCAAGATGCTCGGCGTTTTTAGTGCGCTGACGCTGTTGCTTCGTAGATCCGCCTCGGCGCTGCTCACCATGGATAAGTTGCGCGAGAACGGTTGATGGTCGAAAGGGGACCTGTGTAGAGAGATGCCAGTTCATGGACGTGAATGGCATGGGCTTGGGTCATGTTTGTATATGAGATCCACATTGCCCACCGGATTCGTCTCTACGTGGAGCTGAAGAGCATACTTCTCGTGAAGGAATGCTGTCTGTCACCTCAAAGCAGCGATGAGAGTTCCCGTCTCATCTTGGAAGACATCATGGCGACGACTTCTTGACAGACGCTATTCGTCACTCACTTGCGACGCCTTGATGAGACCCGTCGCTGTGGTCTCCCACTGGTCGATGAGCATTAGCCATGTACTCGATGACGCCATCGCGCAGCTTCTATCGGTCACGATCGTTGCGTTCAAGTCCTCTTGAGAGGGCCAGGTCAATAGTGTGAGCGTGTGAGCGCAAACCCCCTGGTACTATTCTTGTGCTATGTCGATTCCAGTCCATAATTGTGTGATCCGGCATTTCGCGCTATTGGAAAAGTGTCGAGGTTTCGAGAAGCGGCTGATAATCTTCAACAGAGAGCATGACGAGCAGACGCGTGTCGAGCGTGAAGTACACGGGAATGAGCTCTGCGACAAAGAAGACCGCGACTAAGAGCATCGATTGTGGCTAATGCGTATCCACAGACAATCAAAGAATTAGATACGCAAACTCTCGAGCTGTCGTGCACTACGTCTAAGATACTCACAGAGGCGTCCCGTCGTTCCACGTTGAACCATCCCTGTGGACGAAATCCATACGATTCGATCAGTCCAAGGTCTGTCGAGACACAGGTTCGACTCTCACTTTCTGTGTACCTTTGTGAACGTCAGCAGTGTCATGACGCTGTAGATGATGCGTCCAACGCTCCACACGAGCGCCAGCCGCCCGACACGCGATAGTCGAAGCTGTGCCGATGCCGACTTGATCGGGAATCCGGACAGCGAGAGCGTCAGGTACAGCCACGTCGTGAGGATGATCAGTGGCAAGAAGAGGTCAGTCGCGGCCACTACGTAGAAGATGAGCTCTGGGATCTAGATACGCGACGAAAGGAGCATTTATCAGCGTTGACACGCAAGACACGTTCACCACGGCAGCCCTCGCGTTCGTACCAGGCTGAGGCGGTTGGGCTTGTCATGGCGGAAGATGCCCTGCTGGTCCGAGAGAAACAGGCTCGCGTACAAGATGAGCTGCGTCACGTAGAGCCCGCCGTTGAAGATGAGGTAGAAGATCATCCACCGCCGGCGGAACTCGTCCGCCGAGAACCAGTGGCGGCGCGACTAGTGCACAAACGCTCCGCATTAGCAATCCACGACGCCGACGCCTCTCTCACGACCACATTCTCTCTCCACGAACGCACCGACTGGAAGGCTTCGGCCCACACGAGCACGAGCAGCAGGTAGGACGACACGAACAGAAAGTCGGGCAAGTTGAACAGCACGGCCACGACCTTGTTGTAAAAATTCAGGTCCGAGCCTTCCGGGTCGTCGCGCGGCTGGACGGCGCTCTTACTGGGCGGCTCACCGTCATTCTGGCTCGCGAGCGCGCCGCCACCGCCCATGTCGCCGTTGGACTGCAAATCGAAGATGCAGAGCGTGGAGAACGTGGCCATGCGGAAGAGGCAGCCGAGCGCGACGCTGAGCACGAGCAGCTGCACCGTGCTCCAGCCGCCGCCGCGCGCGTGGAGCCGCAGCGCGCGCCGCAGCTCGTGGACCTTGGTGAACGTCACGACCGTCGCCAGCATGTAGCACAGCGCCAGGAAGTAGCTGGCCATCGCCAGGTTCGCGAGGAAGAGCGGCATCCCTGTTGGCTTCGGGAGCTTTTTGAAGTGGAGCTTTCGGGGGGAGAACAAAGAAATCCCAAATTTCGCAGATCAACTGGATTCTAAAATGTAGAAATCAATCTAACGCATTATAGTACATTTGCATTATTGGAATTATGGATCTGCCGCTAAGATGGCGGCGGCGGCGGCGGCGTCGTCGCCTTCGACAAGGGCGCCGCTCTTGCGGCCCTTAGCGAGCGCTTCGTCCTCTTCGAGGAAGCGGATGTCGAAGCAGTTGCGCTCGGTCGGGTCTTTGTACTCGAGCCCGAGCGCGATGAACACGTCGACCTCCTCGGGGCACACGACCGACTCGCCGGCCTCAAGCTTGACGCCCTTGCGCACGCGCACGACGGGCTTAAGGTACCGGTCCGACAGGCTCCAGCCTTTTTTACGAGCAAACAGCCGCATACTCCGGTTGAAATGGTCGCTACCAGTGAAGTAGAGCAGTGCAAACCCAAAGTACCGCCGCGGGTACACCTTGATGTCGAGCCGGCGGAACGGGAGCCCGTCGCGCAAGCGGCAAACGCCCATGTACGAGTCGCACCGCCCCATATGGTGGTCCGAGATGTGCGTGAGATCGTCGGTGAGGAAGCCAGACGCGTGGAGCCGCCGGAGCAGCTCAGGCAGGACGTCGCACTCTTCGCTGTCCGGGTCCGTGATCAGGATGTCGACGTCGCCCGACGACGGCTTGCCGCGTCGGTATGAGCCACACGCAAGTGCTGTCGCGTTTGGAACAAGTCGGTGGACCTCGTTGACGACCGTCTTTTCAATCTCCTGGACTTCCGACCTGGTTCACACACATCTACGTTAGTGGAAACGCATACTCATGGCCAATGGGAGGCCTAAGATGTTAGCTCTGGTTACCGAGGGATCTTGGTCATGAAATCCTCATAGTGCTTGAGCCCGATCTGCTGTTGAGAGCTGAGCACTTGATCCGAGTGCTCCCGAAGTGCGTCCATCGTCTTGTACCCCATACTGCACGAGGAAAAGAAACACGACCCACTGTGCGTCAGTCAGCGTGTCAAGACAAAGAAGCCTCTGGAGCAGAGGTACGCACTTGTAAAGTTTGGCGGCTGTCGCGGGGCCAACGCCCCAGATGCGCGACATCTCGACGAGTGTGCGCAGCCGCGGGTTTATTTTCTTCGCCTCGAGCTTCTCAAGCTTGCCTGTCTCGAGCACTTCGACGACTTTGTCGCGCATGCGACCCTTGGCCCACCAGACGCCCTTGAGGTCGCGCGCACTGGACACGCGCGTGCGCATGGCCTTGAGGCTCGAGACGATCTTCTTGTACGAGTACTCCCGCCATATGTCCCGCTCCACGTGGAGGAACTCCATTAGTTCCTCCAACGGGTCAGTCAGGTGTGCATTCAGGTTTGCCTGCATCACTGTCACGATCAATATGACGTAAGTATGGACGCACTCAAATGGGTACAACTCAATTCATGCACGTACGTGAGGACTTTTGGCACACAAATGCCTCCATCTTGAGCTTCTGGCCTTCGCTGGCGTTCGCGATCGTTTTAAAGCGAGGGTTCAGCTGATGAAAGATCGGAATTCGCTCGTTCACGAGCTTCTTTTTCTGTTCTTGCAGCTCCTGCTCCTCGCGCCGGAACTTCTCTTCGTCGATCCGCACGGGTGGTGCGCGCATGATCTCGTGGGTCGTGAGGTTCTTTCTGTCCGAACCGTCGTCATCTTCATCCGCGCTCTCATCGTCGTCAGCAGCAGCAGCTCTGGTCTTGTTTCGCTCGACCTCTAGCTCTTTCTTCTGTTCCTCCTCCTCCTCTTTATGCTGCTCCTGCTGGATGCGTGCGACGGCATGACGCCACTCGAAAAGTGTCGGATCGTCTGGTAGTTTCTTTGCCTGGCGCACGTACGTGAGCCACTCGGGTGTAACTAGCTTGAGCTGCGCCGGCAGCCCGTCGGAGCTCGGCTGATAAAACTGCTTCAACTTCGCCGCGTCCACCTGCGTGCTCACGATGGCAATATCCACACGATTCCAATCGAACGGCTCGCCGTGCTTATTTGCGTCCTTCGACTTACTGGATTCTGCGTGGTGGAGATGCAGCAGCTGCGCGTGGTGCTGCTGGTGCGTCTTGTTCTGCGTCGGCGTCACCACGGATCCGCCGAGCGCGACCACCATCTCGGCCCAGATCTCCAGCCGCTTGCGGCTCACATCGCTCCCAATGGGCACCAGCAGCACACGCTGACCATGCAGCACGAGCTGCGCGGGGTCCACCTGCGCGTCTAAGCTCTTGGTTGCGCGCGTCTTGCCGCGTTTGGGCGCCGCCGCCACGGGCAGCGACGCGCGCCGCTTCGTGCCGCTGGCCGGCGCGGCGTTCGACGGCGTCGGCAGCGCGCGCGCCATCTTGTCGTCGTTGCTGATTGTCTGTTGATCGTCGACTGCGGCGGCGTGTTGATCTCTGGGCGACTGGGTACACGCGCCGTGTCCCATGGGTTCACCAGCGTCATTTGTCATTACGCGCGAGGCGGAATGTTCTCGCGTTTGCCGCTGCGTGTCATCGCCATTGCTGCGTCGCGCGCCGTGGCCGCTCGAGAGAAAGGCGTCTAAATGGTCGAAGAAGCCGCGCTTCGCGTCGGCCGAGAGCAGCGTTGCGCGCCGCCGCCGACGTCGATTCGGCGATGCCTTCCGAGTCTCCATTTTATTTGACGACAAGACAGGGAAACGAGTAATTCGCTGTTCCCGCCAGATTGGTTTGTCCGTTAAGAACCACTTCATTTGATATTTGTATCCACATGATCGGTTAAGATTTTCTGCATCTTCCAATCCACGTCAACGAAGGTGCGATTTGCCCTAATGACGCGGCTCCGGGAACGGTGCGTGGCCCGTCGTGGGTGCCGCCGCGTTCTGCAGGTACAGCGCGGTGTCCTCGTCCTCTCCTTGATCGCCACTGGACGGCGTTGTGCGCGCGACGGCCACAAACACGAGCAGGGTCGCGAGGTAGAACGCGGCGCACGCGAGCCCGATGAGCGCGATCTCGCGGTCCGAGGTGACGCCAAAGTCCGTGTACCGCGGCAGCACCACCGCGAGCACCACGCCCGCGGCGTTCTCGACCACGCGCCAGGCGTTGAGCACCAGCAGCTTGCGGCTGTAGAGCGCGCGCTTGGCGTTGCCCACGCGCGGGCCCAGGTGCGCCGCGTCCAGCGAGAACACGGTGAAGAGCGGGAAGAAGAGCAGCGCGGACGCCACCTGCGCGCCCGTGGCCTGCGCGGGCGTGGCGAGCCGCAGCACCACGACTGCCCCCACGGCGATGCACGTAATCGCGCCCGCGAAGGCCACGATCGTGAGCCCCGTGGTGGTCGCCACCAGCAGGATCGCGCCGAGCCTAAACACGAACTGGCCGAGGAGAAACAGCGTCGCGGCCCACGCGAGTGTGGTCCCCGCCTTGGGCTGCTGCTGGTGCTTGGTGGCGTAGCCCGAGACGGCGTTGACCAGCGTGACGCCCGTGGACGCGACGGCCCAGAGGTCCACGAACTGCCACTTGCGGTAGTGGATCGTCGCGTTGGCCTGGATGATGAACACGGGCACGTCGCGCACCATGGCCTGCACGAACGCCGCGAACGCGAGCCCCTCGGCGAGCCGCGCGGCGCGCTGCGCGGGCGTGTCGGCCGGCGCGGGCGACGACGACGCCGCGTACGGCGCCGCGTCGACGTCTTGTTCCCCCGCGTTCTTCTCGGCCTTCTCGGCCTGGCGCGCCGCCGCTTGCGAGTACACTGTCTCCACGAGCACGCGCAGCTGGAGCAGCCCGAGCAGCGCGCCGATCGCCGTGTTCAGCGGCGCCCAGCGCGCGTACCGGCGGCGCGCGCCGTCCTTGGCCTCGAGCTGCAGCCCGACGAGCGCCATGACCACGCCATTGAACACCAGGAACGCGATCGAGAGCGCGTACTCCTCCTTCCAGTTGCGCTCGATGTACTCGCCGTTGAGCACGATGTCCGTGACCACGGTCGAGACCTCGTACACGGCGCCGACGATCTCCAGCACGCCCGGCATCACGGCTGGTTCCTTTTTGCTTCTCCTGCCAGGCGCTAATCGCTCACTAAAGAGGAACCGCACTGGCCTCATTACACGACAGGACGGAATCAACCCAATCGTTTCCTTCCCCCCACTCCTTCCCCATCCATCTCACTGGGTGTTCGCTTGGTTTATCCACCAATCGCGATGCGCGTTGCCACTCTGGCGTCCGCTCATTTCCCGTTTTCTTCCACATCCCGTCCATGGCAATGGCACCCACGGCGCATGGCACGGAGGCAGCGGCCGCCACGGCGCCGCCGAACGCCGACGAGGCGGCGGCGCAGCGGCTGTCGTTCGGCGCGCTGTGCCGCGTGCTCGAGGCCGTGGAGCGCACGCCCAAGAGCGAGGCCAAGCTCGCGCTCGTGTTCAGCGACGCGCTGCGGGCGCAGCTCGGCGGCGGCGACCTGTACGCGCTGCTGCGGCTGCTGCTGCCACAGCTCGACCGCGAGCGCACGTACAACCTCAAGGAGAAGAAGATCGCGCGCAGCTACGTGGACGTGCTGGGCATGGCCGCCGAGAGCCGCGACGCGCGCAAGCTCGAGCTGTTCAACGATCCGACGGTCGTGCAGAGCAAAGCCGTCGGCGACTTTGCCGCCGTGCTCGCGGACGTGCTCCAGTTCCGTAGCCTCGGGCCGAGCAACAAGCCGCCGCACACGGTGGGCGAGGTGAACGCGCTGCTGGACGCGCTCGCGCGCGCGGACGACGCCGCGGCGCGGCGCGCCGTGTTCATGGCGCTCGCGACCGAGTTCCCCGCGAGCGAGCAAAAGTGGGTCGTGCGCATCGTGCTCAAGGACCTCAAGATCGGGCTGCGCCACGAGCGCGTGCTCTCGTTCATCCACCCGGACGCGAGCGAGATGTACAACCACACGAACGACCTCCACCGCGTCTGCCGCGAGCTGCGCAACTCGCGCGTGCGGTACGTGCCGGCGATCGAGCCGTTCCAGGTCTTCTCGCCCATGCTCGCCAAGCGCGTGGACTTTGGCGAGTGCACGACCGCGATCCAGAGCGACGCGTTCGTGATGGAACCCAAGCTCGACGGCGAGCGCATCACGTGCCACGTGCGCGGCGACGCCGTGCAGTTCATCTCGCGCAACGGCGTCAACTACTCGGAGCTCTACGGGCCGTTCGTCGCGCCCTACGTGCAGAAGCAACTGCTCCCGGGGCTCGACGTGATCCTGGACGGCGAGATGATGGTCTGGGACAACCTCGAGTACAAGCTGCGCGAGTTTGGGCTGCTCAGGAACGTCGCGAACGCGCTCCGCGCCGGCGAGCAGACCCACCGGTGGCTCTGCTACGTCGTGTGGGACGTCGTGTACGTGGGCGGCGCGCGCGCGGACGAGCTCGTGCGGCAGGTGTACAGCGGCCCGGGCGAGGTGAGCGCCGTGATGGGGCTGCCGCTCCACGCGCGCCGGCGGCTGCTCCAGAAGATCCTCACGCCGCTGGATCACCGCGTGGTGATCATCGAGCAGACGCTCGTGAACGCCCGGTCGGCGAAAGAGCGCCACGACGTGGTCATGGCCGAGGTGGACCGGCAGGTCTCGAACGGCGGCGAGGGCGTGATCCTCAAGGACGTCAACTCGCACTACATGTGCGGCGAGAGCTCCCGCAAGACCAAAAAGTGGATCAAGCTCAAGCCCGACTACGCCGGCATGACCACGAACCTCGACGTTGTGATCATCGGCGGCTTCTACGGCACGGGCCGCCGCCGCAGCGGCAACGTGTCGGTGTTTCTGCTGGGCGTGCTGGCCCACGCGATGGACGACGACGCGGCGCAGCGCGCGATGGCCCCCGGCGCACCGGCGCCGATGGTCTACACGTTCGCGAAAGTGGGCACGGGCTACAACCTGGAGGAGCTCGAGCAGATGCGGCGCGAGCTCGAGCCGCACTGGCGCCCGTGGGACAGCGACAACGTACCGGCGCACCTGAACGGCTGGAAGCCGCAGAAGAGCGATCTCAAGCCGGACGTGTGGATCGACCCGCGCCGCTCCAAGGTGCTCGAGGTGTACGGCTTCGAGCTCACGTTCACGACGCTGTACCAGACCGGGCTCACGATCCGCTTCCCGCGGTGCAAGGCCATCCGCAACGACAAGCCCTGGTACCAGTGCATGAGCGTGCAGGACCTCAACGCCATTCGGGGCAGCGTCTTCAACAAGCGCGCGGCCGACGTCGCGCTCGGTCAGAAGAAAGCCACCAAGCGTATCGTCAAGAAGGCGTCGATCAGCCGCGCGGCCGGCGGCGGCGTCGTCGTTGCCGACTACTCACAAGCCAAGCTCGATGGCGTGGACGTGCAGCAACACATTTTTGAGGGCCTCGAGTTTTGCGTGCTGCCCGGGAAATACGAGGCGAACGACGCGTCGCTGGATGCCGTGCCCGAAGACGTCTTGCCCATGAGCGAGCGGCGCAACGTCACCAAGCAGAGCATCGAGAAGCTGCTCCACGCGTGCGGCGCGACGATCGTGCAGAATCCGATCGCCGACTCGACGGGCTACGTGGTGGCGGCCTCGGACGCCGGCTTCAAGGTCGCAAACCTCAAGAAGCAGGGCAAGTTCAACATCGTGTACTTGCACTGGCTGCTGGAGTGCGTCGGCAGCGCGCGCCTGGTCTCGCTCAAGGCGCGCGACTTTATCTTTGCGACCGAGGCCACGAGCTCGCTGCTCGCGAAGGAGTACGACCGGTACGGAGACCATTTCACGGAGCTGGTGAACCCCGAGGAGCTCAAGCTGCTCTTCCGCGAGGTGGGGCGCGTGTTGGCGCCTACCGACGCCGTGGCCGAGCCGTGGCAGACGCAGCTTCGCACGCTCGCCGTGGAAGACGAGGACGCGATGGAGAGCGAGTTCACGTGCCTCGCGCACTGCGTGGTGTACCTGGACCAGTACGCGACGTTCCACGGCGCAAACTCGCCGTCGCGGATCGACGACGAGATGGATCCCTTCGGGCCCATGAAGCTGCTCGCACAGCAGATCCGACTGTTTGGCGGGCGCGTCTCGAACGTGGTGGACGCCACCGTGACGCACGTGGTCGTGGCCTCGCGCGACGATCGCTCGCGCATCGAGGGCCTTCAGCCGATCGTCCGCGCGATGCGGCGCGCGTCGCAGAAAGAGCCACCTGTGGTCACGCAAGAGTGGGTTCAGGCCTGCGTCCAGCAGCGCACGCAGGTGCCCGTGGACGCGTTCCATGTGCCAGTGTGATCGCAAAAATGGGCAGGCCGAGCATCGCATTAAATAACTTATCACCTGTTGGACGCGAACAAATGTCGCCTCCGCTCGTCGCCTTCCTTGTTGTTGTCGCCACCCGGATCGCCATCCCGTCGTGCGCTCACGCAAACGCCGAGGCGTCCGCGCTCCAGTCAAAGTCGTCGAATAGCCGCGCGTGGTCGCCCGACGCCATCGCCTGCTGCGGCTCGCGCTCCTCGTACACGACCGAGCCGTCCACGCGCTGCGACGTGAACTGCGGCTCAAAGTTGGACGTGTCGCACGGCGTGCTGAGCTTGGGCACGAACGGCGGCACCACCTGCTTGGTCGAGAGCTGGTACCAGTCGATCGACTGGAAGAACGGGTGCGCAAACACGTCGCCCGTGCCGTTCGGGCCGCTGCCGAGCCGCTTGGCCGCGTCCTTGTGGAGCAGCTTGGCCAGCAAGTCGCTCACTTCGGGCGAAAAGTGGCTCGGGAACGACGGCTCGGCGCGCTCGATCTTGCGGAAGAGCATGCTGCGGTCCCGTGGCGAGTAGAACGGCGGGAAGCCCGTGAGCAGCTCGTAGATGACGCAGCCAAAGCTCCACATGTCGGCCGAGAGCCCGTAGCCGGTGCCGGCCACGACCTCGGGCGCGATGTAGTCCGCCGAGCCGCAGAACGTCTTGCAGCTCTGCTCGCCGGGCTTCATGTGCTCGCGCGCAAAGCCGAAATCCGCGAGCCGCACAAAGCCCTGGTGGTCCAGCAGAATGTTCTCGGGCTTGAGGTCGCGGTAGAGGATGCCGCGCTGGTGCAAATAGTTGAGTGCGAGCGCGATCGACGCCGCGTAGAACACGACCAGCGTCTCGGGCATGCGGTTCTTGGCAAACTTTTCGAGCATAAAGTACATGTCGCCGCCGGCGCAGTACTCCATGACGAAATTCAGGCTCCGCTCGGTCTCCACGGCGCAGTAGAGCTTGGTGATGAACGGGTGGTCGATCGCCGCGAGCACGCGCCGCTCCGTGAGCAGCCGCAGCGTCTCGCGGTGGTCGCGCTCGGCGCTCAGCTTGCACTTGGGCACGACTTTGATCGCAAACAGCCGCGACGGGTCCTCCGCCAGGCGGCTCAGCAGCACCGTGCCGTACGAGCCCGAGCCGATCACGCGGCAGATGGCAAACTCGCGGCGCGTGCCAGCGGCGACGCTCGCCGCGCGGCGCGGCGGCTCCTGGTTGGACGCCGGCGCAGACCGCAGCGTCGAGTACGAGCAGTCCCAGTCATTACACCCGGAGGACGCGGGTGCGGCCGGCTTGTCACTGGCCGGCTTGTCACTGGACGCCGTGGCCAGCGACGCCAGCGACGAGCACGACGACGAGGTCGAGACGGTCGTGGACGACGACGCCGAGAGCGGCCGCTGCTGGTGTGGCTGCTGGCCGGCGGCCACGGCCGCAGTCGGCTTCGCGAGCTCGCCGCTGCCGCGCTCGTGGAGCGACACGCGCGCGAACGAGCTCGCGATCAGCTGGCCGAACATCCAGGTCTTGACGCTGCCCCAGCGGCGGCGCGACGCGTGGTCCTCGTCCCCAGCGGCCGCCGAGGACGGTGAGGACAAGGACGAGGAGGATGCGGACGAGCCGGACGAGCCGGCCGAAGCGCGGCGCGCGCCGTTGTTCAGCTCATGGTGGTCGTCCAGCGACGCCGAGTCGGGGAGCGGCGCCATGACGATGGCAGGGCGGCGGCGGGTTGCTCAGCGGCGGCGTCCTCTGGCTGGCAGCGGTGGCAGGGGCGCATGCGACGCGGCGGCCGGGGGGCGGGCGGACGGCGAATGGAGGTGTGGTCCGGCGGGGTCCCGGAGGTGACGCAGGTTGCCAGGGCACAGAGCGAGAGGCGCAAACCAACGTTACGATGGAACCACCGGCTGAATGTAGTTTACGACGTGGGTGCGATTGGGGATCAGAGACATATACAGCCAATTAATACGCGTCAAACGGTTTTTAGGCCAATGGATTGGGTGATGACGCGTCACATAGACGCGGTCGTAGTGTGGTTGTGGTGGCTGAATCGTGCAAAGAATCTGGAAATCTTTCTGCTTGGAACAGGAAAATATGAGGATAGAAATGGTAGATACGAGGTTGTCCCACCCTTCCCAACGTTTTACGTGATGCGCGTGACGTCATTCCTGCCAGCTCGTGGTTGCAAATCTCCCCACTCGAATCCTGAACCGTCGCACGTTTCCGACTTGACCCAAAAGAACAACCGGACACCCCGGATCCCGGATCCAGAATCCTGCACCCGACCAGACTCCCAGAGCTGTCGGTTTGCGACATACCCCTTCACATATCCAGCATCGCATATTTGTGACGCTTCCCACGCTGCGTGCGTCTAAAATACAGAATCTGATTGTAGATGAGGTCTAACCCAGGAGCCCAAGAGAAGATTCAAAGAAACGATTTTTGTTCTTGCACTCACTTAGACTAATACATACACTCACTTCAACACCAAAAAAAGAAAACGCGCTGGTGAAGAAGGACTCACCGCGGAGACCAAAGATGACCGCGGCGGAGGGACGAGTACGCCCGTGAGCGCCGACGATTCTAAAATGCTCACAGCGCGGCCGCGGTCGAGGGACGCGTCGCCGCCACGTACAGCGCCCACGAACGCGTCAGGCCGTCATCCATCTTTACCTGGCTCAGCACCTCAAGCGCCTCCTGCTTGTTCACCACCGCGTAATTCGCGTACAACAACGAGTTCCACGCGTTCGTCAGGTCCTTGCCCGTCACGATCGCCTCCTTCGACAGCACGTCGTCCCATTCCTCCTTCACGAACGTCGGCGTGCGCACGATCTCGTTGATCGGAGACACCGGGATCATCTGGATGCCGTGGATGCAGTACTTCTCGGCGCTGAACCACGAGGCGTAGTCCACCTTGTTGTCGAAGAAGATGCCGGTGACGTGGTTCTTGGCAAACTCGGGCGGGTGCACCTTGTTGGACGAGTCCATGAGGAAGTAAGTGCGGATGGCATGAGCGTCAATGCGGAGCATCAAGCTTCCCAAGTCTTCCACAGCCTTGTTGCCCGTGGTCTTGCCCCATAGCATCATGCCGTAGAAGAAGTTCATGTCCTCGGAGGTCGATTCCTGGTCCTTACCGTCGGCAAGAGGGGTCGCTCCGTGCGAGACCGAGTGACCCAGGTACCACGAGAAATGACGGAACGTCGGGAAGTGCTCGTCCTCCGGACTCGGGTTCGCCACATCGCGAAGCATCGTCCATACCATCGTCTCCAGC